>CM033473.1:213558085-213675442 GCA_019447015.1 Hymenochirus boettgeri | reverse complement strand
GAAAGCAGTGAATGGACCTGCCTTGTATCTCACTGATAGTAACTAATCGTCCAACTAGTTACACTGTCACCTCCTAATGTAGAAGGAAAGCAGTGAATGGACCTGCCTTGTATCTCACTGATAGTAACTAATTGCCCAACTAGTTAAACTAGTTACAGTCAACTCCTAATGTTGAAGGAAAACAGTGAATGGACCTGCCTTGTACATCACTGATAGTAACTAATAATCCACCTAGTTACACTGTTACCTCCAAATGTAGAAGGAAAGCAGTGAATGGACCTGCCTTGTATCTCATGGATAGTAACTAATCGTCCAACTAGTTAAACTAGTTACACTGTCACCTAATGTAGAAGGAAAGCAGTGAATGGACCTGCCTTGTACCTCACTGATAGTAACTAATCGTCCAACTAGTTAAACTTGTTACACTGTCATCTCCTAATGTAGAAGGAAAGAAGTGAATGGACCTGCCTTGTACCTCACTCACTCACTTGTAGTAACTAATCGTCCAACTAGTTCCACCGAATGGACCTGCCTTGTATCTTACTGATAGTAACTAATCGTCCAACTAGTTACACTGTCACCTCCAAATGTAGAAGGAAAGCAGCGAATGGACCTGCCTTGTATCTTACTGATAGTAACTAATCGTCCAACTAGTTACACCAAGTTCAGAAGGTCACAAGTTCAGATACACCAATTACCTTCTGTTTTGTTTGTATTTATAGTTCCAAGCAAAAAGTAAAGCTAAATCTATTAATACGTTTTTAAATCTTTATCGGGAAACAACATTTTTTTAGAACACACAGTTCAGAAGCGAAAGTGAATCTTAACACCTTCCCTTCTGCGTAGTGTTGGGTCCCTCAGTGGCTCAGTTTTTTAGGACCCTTGCTGTCTCCCCCTACTCTATCATCTCTGGAGCACAAATAATCAGTTTTTTTTCGGCTTTAAGTAATCACTTATATAGCTGATGCGTACCCAGTCGTGTCCACCCGCTCCCGCGCTAACCCCTGAATTCAATGCCAAATCTCTAAATGTCTCTGCTCATTATCTTTCCCCCCTATATCCAGGTTAATTACATAATGCACACAATGGCCACACACAAAGGGAGTGGTGAAACACAGCTGGTTGTATGATTTTGAATGTGCTCTGTCTAGTGGGACAATGTTGTCTAGAGAGTTTAGTTCTCCTTTAAATAATAACTACCTGCACGCAAGCTATTTTCAAGCTTCCTCGTGTATTTTCAAGGCTACTTCCAGGAACCTTAGAAAGTAGTCTTGAATTTACGGTAACCTTCAAAAGTAGCTCTGCACTTTTGAGTGTTATCGAAAATATGGAAAGTTCCTTGATCTGAAATTTCTGATCGGTTCCAAAGGGATACAAAAAAATTTTGGATCCAGGAGTTCCAATTTGGACCTAATATACCTCTCTAGTAAGTTGCATTTACTTACATTTAGGAAGTATATTATGAACCTAAGAAGGCTTCTTTGTTTTTTGTCAGTACAACTCATAGCCTATGCAGTCTTCAAAAAACCTTGTGATCCTATTGGCCACACCCACTATTCACTGTCTCAATGTATTTTCTATACAGCTCTTTCCACACCAATATGTAAGCCCTTGCAGTTTATTTTCCAACCACTGTGCCACAAAAAACAGCCTACGAGGAACAATACTAATATTCTAGTACCTGAATGGAGGATAGTTTCCTTCTAACCAAATCACCAATATTCTTTTCTCTACAACAAGAAAACAAAGATACATTTTACTACTTTAAGATCCCATTTCAAGATATTCCAATGTTTTAAAATACAGGCAATTACTGTTCCACTATAATGAACATCCACATTTAAAAAGATGCGGAATCTATTTATGAGATTCCACGGTATAATGTATGGTATTATGTACTTCATTAAAGGGGAACTGTGGTCTCCAAACAAGTTAAGTTTAAATGAAAGGCCAGTTTCCTACCTTTAAAACGAGCCATCAACCACCTCTCTATGTGCTCCACAGCCCAAGATATACAGAAATGACTGACCAGAAAGTTAATGGGTGGGAAGCTGACATGTGATATTCCTGAGGCTTCTCCTGCACAATGCCGCTGGCGAGCACAGCCTCAGACTCCCTCAGTGTGTGAGGGAGACAGGAAGTCTCTCCTCCTCTCTGCTGTGTGAAGTCCTGACAGAGAAGGTAAGGGAATCTACAGCCCTTCTCTTTCACTGTGTGAAAACAGCCTTTTCAGGCAGAGTTCTCACTCTGCCTGAAAAGGCTAATTCCACATTTTTCTGTAAGGGGGGGTCTGAGTAACCCACAGCACCCGCAAGTAGGCGGAGCTTAGACAACCATGAGTGGGCAGGGCCACGGCACCCATGAGTGGGTGGGGCCACATGGGGCTGTAAAATAATGGGCCATGGGGGGCCTGCAATTAGCGGGACCATGGGGTCCATGAGTGGGAGGGACCAGGGGGACTGCAAAGGGGAGGAGGAGACACAGGACAGACTGACAGTTTCAGAGCAGGAAGCAGGAAATGCAGGGGACCTGGTGATTCTGCTGCCATATCACACTCAAAAATGTAAATATCTTCAAAACTATGCAAAATAAACAATGAAAATAAATTGCAAAAATTCTCAGGGAAGCAATTCCTATCAATTTACCTAAAATCATTTTTGGACCACAGTTCCCCTTTAATGTACTTTAATAATTCCTATAATTTATTGTTGGGATTATTGTATATAATGTCTGTAGTATTGCATACTTTATAGTCTGTATAGTGTCTGTAGACACATTTGGCAATGTTTTGTCTTTAAAAGTAGATACCGTATATACTTGAGTAAAAACCGAGTTTTTCAGGCTGTAAAATCAGCCTGAAAAACTAAACTTAGTTTATACTTGAGTCAGTTACCTTACAGCAGAAATCAGGCAGCCGCTTGCTCACTCCCACGCTCCCTATACTGTCGCCGGCTGACGTCACTAAACTACAACTCCCAGCTACTTAAGCATGTTAGAGTTAGTTTTCCAACCACTGGTGCCAAGGCTTTAGTATAGTCTTTTTAAATGCGACAGCAGATTCTTATACCGGTAATACGCCAAATCCATGTTGGTCTATTCTGTATGGTGTACTACTGTAATGGGAATGCAGCTGTCCATTTAAAGGGCAATTAAATGCCTCAAAACAATACAGAATCAGTAAGGCAGTATTAAGAGTGGTCATAATTTCTACCCTCGGTTTATATTCCCTTTAAAGTCCAATCACTTTAAGGGGAACTGTGGGTCCAAAAACACTTAGTATCATTGAGGTAAATTGATAGGAATGCTCCCCTGAGAATTTTTGCAATTTATTTTCATTGTTTTTTTTGCAGTTTTGAAGATATTTACATTTTTGTGTGTGAAATGGCAGCAGCATCACCAGGTCCCCGGCACTTCCTGCCTTCTGCTCTGAAACTGTCAGTCAATCTGTCCTGTGTCTCCTCCTCCCCTTTGCAGCTCCCTATGTCCCTCTAATTGCAGGCCCCTCATGGCCCATTATTTTACAGCCTGTGTGGCCCCGCCCACTCGCAGGTGCCATGGCCCCGCCCATTCACAGGTGATGTGGCCCGCCCACTCACGGGTGTCTAAGCCCCGCCCACTCGTGGGTTACTCAGACCCCCCCCCCCTACAGAAAACTGTGGAATTATGAACTATGAGAGAACTCTGCCTGAAAAGGCTGTTTTCACACAGTTAAAGAGAAGGGCTGTAGATTCCCTTACCTACAATAATTAGCAAAAAATTTCGGCTTCTCCAAGCTGCCCAATATCCCCGGTAGTATACACAAGGTAAACGCAGATTATTATTCCACTGATTGCAAGGGAAACTAAGCTTATATTTTAGGAAATTTTTCAGAGGTACCAAAAGGAGACCGAATCTAATTTGTAGTCTTAGTAAAGTGTGCATCTCTCAGTACCAACAGTTTTTCACTAAAATACCACTAAAAAGGGGGTTGTGCGTAGGGGGTGGGTTGGGGCTTTTTTTTTTTGTAATTGCACTTGATAACCAGGCTCGGTGTGCCACCCTCATATGGCATAGTGTTTTGATTCAGGACATATGTAGATGACATTTAGTGGGTTTTTTTACCTGTCAGTGGGGTTGTTAGGTAGGATTTCAACCCTTGAATTATCCTATTTTATTTTTTCACAAGATCTCCAAAGCACCGAGTTCTACAGAGTAGTTTTGGGAATTCTTCAGATGTATGAAAGCATAACCACCATTACGTAGGTGAAGGTGTGTAGATTCCAAAATATAGTTTGTGTGGGTATTTCCACGTTTCAGGGCTGTTTCTTTGAAAATAGTAGGGCTGTTCAAATTACAGAGCACTTTTGGATTTTTTCTTGTAATTGCCACATATGCATGCGTCTCATGTTATGCTAGATCTCTGGTTGCATCCACAGCATATGGCATACTCTGATTCAAGGACATGTGGAGTATTGACATTTTAGTGTGGGTTTTTTTGCTTGTCGAGTGGGTTTAGGTATTTCAACCCTTGAATTATCCTATTTTATTTTTTCACATCTCCTAAAAGCACAGAGTTCGATAGAGTACTGTCACGGGGCTCGTCTCTAGACTTTTGGCACCTGACACAAAATTCCAAAATGCGCCCCCCCACCACCGGAAAGGTGGGTGTGGTTTTATATTGAAAGTGGGGTGGGCTTTGTCCGGAAGTGGGATGTGCTTGTCAAGAAGTGGGAGGGGCTGTATACACGTTGAATTTAACTTGTGTCATTATCAGTGTATTACATATCATTCCTCCAGATTTACCATGAATCTATCATCTATCTATCTATCTATCTATTTATCTATCTGTCTGTCTCTATCTATTAATCTATCTATCTATCTATCTATCTATCTATCATCTATTTATCTTACTATCTATCATCTATCTATCTATCATCTATCTATCTTACTATCTATCACCTATCTATCTATCTATCTATCTATCTATCTATCTATCATCTATTTATCTTACTATCTATCATCTCTATCATATCTATCTATCATCATCTGGCTATTTATTTGTCTTATTATTTAGGCTAGGCCTGGGCACATTGTATTATTTATGGTTGCTGCCTGCAAGGCACTGGGCCCTGGGCACATTATTTTAATTATGACTGACTGGGCACATAATATTATATCTGTTGCTGGTGTTGGACTGGGCCTGGGCAGTGCCGCAGTGTGGGCACATTATATTAATTATTTAATATAAATAATAAATAAACCACCAACCACAACGACCAACCCCATGCTGCACTTTCAGGAATCAGGGAGGAGGGCCCAACAAGTCAGGCCAGGAAAATTTAAAAAGGTACCCAGCTAATCAGCTCTTGTTGGGGTGGGGTAGACAGAACAGTCACAGAACAAACCCAGGCCAGCCATTACCCATCCCTATAAAAGTTAAGTTGGTTTGCCTTGCCTTATTACTGTGTCACTACTCGGACTCGGACACTCCAGACAGAGTCCAGACTCCATACCACTGAGAGGGTGAGGTGACCACCACAGACCGCAAGACAGTCATAGAGACGAGAGACCGCAAGTTAGGCGGCAGCCGCAGGCCCACAAGCCAGCGCAGCTCAGCTCTAGCAGCCTGTCCTGGTCTGCACGGGCTGAACTTGCGCTCTTTCAGTGCTTTGGTCACGCCGACGGCGACGCAGCGCACGCAACGATGTTGAGGAGTCAGGAGGATCAGAGGATGGATCGTACGGGATGGAGATCAGCTCATGGAGGCGGAGCCTGGAGGACAGATCATTGGACCGGTAGCACAACCTCCCCCAACAGATTAGGGAGTTGGGCAGTCGGCAGACGCCGGCCTCCAGTTAAAAGAAAAAAAAAATTCCTGCCTTCCCTACTATGACCAGTGCAGTGCCGCTTCCCTACAGGGTGTCGCTCTGCAGTGTGCTTCACCCTGCATCATTAGTGAGGCAGCCCTGAGTACTGTTTCTGGAATTCTTCATGTTTGTATGAAAGCATAACACCGTTCTGTAGGTGAAGGTGTGTAGATTCCAAAAATATATAGTTTGTGTGGGGTATTTCCATGTTTCAGGGCTGTTTCTTTTGAAAAATAGTAGGCTGTTCAAATTACAGAGCACTTTGATTTTTTCTTGAAATTGCACTTGTGCATGTGTCCCATTTGAGCTAGTTGGTGGCCATGTCTCTGTGTGTATCCACGCATATGGCATACAATTTGATTTAGGACATGTGAGAGATTGACCTTTACTGGGTTATTTTACTTGCCAAGTGGGTTTAAGTAGGATTTAAACCTGAATCACTATTATTATTTTCACAAAATCTCTTTTATTGTTGGGGGACATTTCCAAGTTTTCGGGCGGCTGTTTCATTTGAATAAGAGAAAGCTGTTGAAATTACAGAGCACTTTGATTTTTTCTTGTAATTGTACTTATGCATGCTTCCCATTTGAGTTAGTTGGTGGCCATGTCTCTGTGTGCACCCACGCATATGGCATACTGTTCGATTCAGGACATGTGGGAGATTAATATTTTGAAACTTTTTTTTCCATTACTTGTGGGATTGGATTTTCAACTTTGAAACTTGTTTTTTCTTTATTTTTTCCCGAAAATCTGCTAAAAGTGCAAAATTCTACGAAGATTTGCGCACACACCAATGATGGTATGAATGAACAAACTACAGCATTGCGTAGCTGAAAGTGTGGAGATCTGAGAAATATATAGTTTGTGGGGGGTGTTTTGTGGGGAAAAATTGCAGACTGTTCAAATTCAGAGTTGGCTGAATATTTTTGCTGTTTTGCCCACTCATGCATTGTCAAACTTCATGGCTTTTTGCTTCCACGTGCGCATGTGTAACCATGCATATGGCATACCGTATGATTCAGGACATTTGGGGGATTTATATTTGGTAACTTTTTTTACATTTCATGAGGTTTTGGCAGGATTTCTAACTTTTGAAGTTGTTTTTTTGTTAATTTTTTCAGAAAAGTGGGAATTTCTATGAAGAACTGCACCCACACCATTGATGGTATGAATAAACGAATTACAGTGTTACATAGCTGAAGGTGTGTAGATTTCAGGAGTGCATAATTTGGTTGCTACTGGTTGCTAAAAGTCCATTTGGAAGAGAAAATAAAAGAAAATATTTTGACCACAACAAAAACTCTGAAGGATCTAGAGTGGTTAATAAATCAAGAAAAATCTTCTTTAACCCCATGTCAAGAAAAGAGATTTTTGGGGTTTATTTTTAATACAAACACCAACAAAATTTATCTTCCGGAAGATCAGGTAAAGAAGATAAAATCAAAAGTCTCCTACATAAAATCTACAAGGAGAGTATCCCGGAGGAACATATTGGAAGTCCTAGGACTCTTCTCTGCGGCCATAGAAGGAATTTCATGGTCCAGAGCCCATGTGTGAGTCCTTCAACAATTTTTCTAAAAAATTGGGACAAGCAAACATCTCCTTTTTTATCTATCCATTCGAATCCCCAACAAGGTCCTTCACTCTATTGATTGTTGGTAAACCAAAAGGAACCTCGTAATAGGGTCAATCATAACTTCACCTCTACATATCATTCTCACTACAGATGCCAGCCTGTGGGGTTGGGGAGCTCACTGTCTAAATTCCTCTGAAAGCAAAGATGCTCTCTTCAAATTTCAGAGAACTAAAAGCAATATGGGAAGCCCTTAAGGTCTTTGAAATCGTTCTTTGGGGCAGGATGGTACAAATCCAAAGGGGGCAATCAAACTGCTTCTGCCTATATCAACCATCAAAGCAGCACAAAAAGTTTAAATCTGATTCTATTATCCCAGAAAATAAGTTTTTAGGCAGAGGACAAACTTTTAGGCCTTTCAGCAGTAAACATCAAGGGATCTTTGAACCAGTGGGCGGACAAACTGAGCAGAGTATATCTGGATAACAACGAATGGTCCTTGAGTCCTCAGATCTTCAATCTAATCTGTCAGAAATTGGGGACTCCTCAAATAGATCTGATGGCGTCAGTAATAAATCACAAACTTCCGATGTACTTCTCCCTTACCAAAGACACCAAAGCAGCAGGGAGAGATGCTCTATCAGTCCCATGGCCATTCAAGCTGGCATCCATTTTCCCTCCAATACCCCTAATACCAAGGATTCTAAAGAAAGTGTGTCAGAACAAATGTGCAATAATTATGATAGCTCCTGCCTGGCCACGTTGATCCTGGTTTGCAATGTTTGTTCAATTGTCAACCAAACCATCCTTGGAACGCCCTCTGAAGCAAGATCTCCTGTTCCAAGGTCCAGTTTTACACACTAATTCATCCAGCCTGAACCTCAATGCAGGGTATCTGAAGGGGATATGATATTGGGATTAGGTCTTTCTCTGGTAGTCATTGAAATTGTAATGCAAAGTCGTAAAAAAAATGACTGTTTATTTATCAAAGAATTTGGAAAAAATTTTCATACTGGTGCCAAACTAACCAGAAACCAAATAAACAACTTCATATCCCATTAATTCTGGAATTTGTACATTTAGGATTCAGGAAAGGGTTAGCCCCTAATACTCTTAAAGGAATGGTTCACACAAAAAATGAACTATTCCTTTAAAGCCCAGGAGGTAAAGGACCTATTCCTTACCTTCCTTTCTTCAATCACTTCACCAGGATCCAGGACCGAAGGTAAGTATATTTAGCTCGCGCACGATCCACTGTGGCTCTATTGATAAGTGCCGACTGCTTCCTGGTTTAGTTTCACTATAGCGCGCACGTGCAATATTGCACGCTATAGTAAACTAAACCAGGAAGCAGTCGGCAGTTGTCAATGTAGCTGCGGTGGATCATGCGCGAGGTAAATAACTCTGTGTTAAGTGAATCTCGGCTGGAGAAAGATTTGGGGGTTCTGGTAGATAACAGACTTAGCTGTAGCAAACAGTGCCAGGCATCAACGGCTAGAGCTAGCAAGATATTGTATAAAGAGGGGAATAGATTCAAGAGAAGAAAATATTATTCTCTCTTTACAAGGCACTGGTAAGGCCTCATTTGGAATATGCGGTGCAGTTTTGGAATCCCATATACAAAAGGGAATCTTGGAAGGAAGGAAGAATGGAAAGGGAACTAATATAATAATGGGAATGGAGTGGGCTTGGCTATGCGGCAGATTAGATTAGTTAGGATGTTTACATTAGAGAAGCAACGTTTGCGTGGGGAATAATCACTGATACAAATAATTAATGGGCCATACAATAAACTCTCTGGTGCATTGTTTACTAATAGGTCATATCACAGGATACGTGGACATCCTTTAAGATTGGAAGAAAAGAAGTTTCTGCTTCAGGTTAGGAAAGGTTTCTTTACAGTGAGAACGGTGAAACTGTGGAACTGTCTTCCAGCAGATGTGGTAATGGCAAGTTCATTAAATAGCTTTAAAAGTGGGCTAGATAAGTTTCTAAAACTAAAAAATATTGAGAATTACTGTTATTAATACATATACTGTAGTTCTGGTTGGTACAGGGATACTATATAATATTGAGAATTACTGGTATTAATACATATACTGTAGTTCTGGTTGGTACAGGCATACTATATAATATTGAGAATTACTGGTATTAATACATATACTGTAGTTCTGGTTGGTACAGGCATACTATATAATATTGTGAATTACTGGTATTAATACATATACTATAGTTCTGGTTGATCCAGGGATACTTTCCGATTGCCATTTGGAGTCAGGTAGGAATTTTTGCAGCCTTTTTAGGTGTTTTTTTTTCCCCTTCTTCTGGATCAACTGTTAGGTAGGGTTAAAAAGGAAGGTGAAATGGTTGAACATGATGGACACATGTCTTTATTCAACCTCAAATACCTGGATCCTGGTCAAGAAGAACGGCACAGATGATACAGTCAGCAGATGAGCAGACCTACCAGCACAGCACTGCACACAGCACGAGGCTCCTGCAGGCAGCTCTGGCCTTTTCTAGTAGTAAGGACCAAGGCCATGCCCCCGCACGCATTCCTGCTCAGAGCCCGATTGGGCTGCCACCATGATTGACGCCAAGGCGTATGGTTACATACATTTCAAAATCCACTGCCTTGGTTGGTTGAATGCTGGCACAGGCGGGGCGGTACTTCCTTCCTCCTGGTCTGAGGTCTCCATTGGCCTGGGCTAGCCTGGTGCGCTACAGCCGCGGCCGCACTAGGCGCTACTACTCCTCCTACATTCAAGTCCAGCGGCCTCTAGCAGTGCATCATGAGCGCAGCCGGCTGTTCAGCAGCGCAGCACCAGCACGCTTCTTTCTCCTCCTCCACAACACAAGGCAGGCTGTCACAGCCAGGTAACCGCAGCGCCGCAGCAGGCATGAGGCAGGCAGCTAAAAAAAAAATTTGGGGGAAAAAGGCCGCTTTTTTGAGCCTGAGACATGATGCTGCTCTGCATCATTGTCTCATTTTGGCTCATTAGTGAGACGGCCCTGCTCCCGGTCTTTAATCACTGCTTTAAAGGTATAGTGCACTTTTTGTGGGTACTATTCTTTTAAAGAACAAATCTTAGGCGCTTTTTACGGTTCAAGCTTAGCCAACCATTCTCTCATCAGAAGATTTTTTACAGCTACTGAAAAAATAAAGTCTAGAGTGAAAAAATAATTTTCCAAACTGTCTTAAAGAGTCTTTTCCGAAAGAGTCTTTTCCAACCTCCTTTCGAAGAAATTCCTTATACGTCTCTCAGAAAACAGCTATTGTAATTGCATTATGTTCTGCTAGGAGAATATAATCTCCTAATCCAAAATATCTACTTCTTTTCATTTAGAACAAGAATTCTTCTTACCAGCTTTAGCTCCTTCTTTGCTAATCCTATATTCAGAACAGAAAGGTGCCAAAGCTTCAATAACAACCATAGCACGGTGGTTAAAACAAGCCATCGTTGCAGCATATCAAGCTTTGAGCCATGTTATACTTTATTCCCACCTTTGTCATTTTTGCACTGCTTTAACACATATCTTGGTACTGCTGCCTTTAAGGTGATAAGGAAAAGGAATTTACGTAAGTACATGGCTCCCTCTCTAATACATTTTACTTGCAAGTATATGGTGTTATTTCACTGCTTTAGGACTTACCGAGGGAGAGGTAGGGAAGGGGTACTTTAAAACCATAGGTCATTGGTCCTAACAGAGAAGGGGCATCACTATCTCTGTTGGTACTGCTGCCTTTGCGGTTCAAGGAAAAGGAATTTACGTAAGTATAAATTCGTATGTTTTGATGGTTTAGGTAGGGTTTCCATAGAAACAAATAGGTGGAGTGAATGTGGGGGTGCATCAGTAGGTGTGGGTACCTGTGTCTTTGTGGGGTTGGGTTTTTTGCATTAATAACTGTAAAACTTCAAATGTTTTTAATTATGTGATTTTATTATGTCTTTTTTAGAACTTTTTATTTTGTAGATGTGTGTGTGCTTTGGTGTCATAGAAACGGTTGTTGACTATTTTTTGCAATTCCTCTTTGACAAAAAAAGTCAATTACTTGTGAAATGTAGATGTCATCATACCTGTTGTATATTAGATAGGCTTGCGTAATTGTGGTACAAGATGGCACACTGTACGGTTGCAAAATGTGTATCTTTGTAAATAAGATAGCTGTGTCAAAAGTAATATAATTTCTGTAATGTTTAAAAAATAATATCTATACAGATTAAGGGGCATATTTATAAAAGAGCGAAAAGTAGCGAAATGTTTTCGCATGGGTTTTCGCCAAAAAGACAGTTAACGCTATTTATAAAGGTAGCGTTAACGAATGGCGAAACCGTTTCCCGCGAGCTATCGCTAAACCCTTTTCGCCTAACTTCGCAATGGTAATTTTAGCGAAAAAGGAGCAAAAAGGCATAACGCGATTTATAAAAGAACGAAAGGTGGTTTTTGCGTTAAAAAGAGCGAAAGATTAGCGCGACCCTGAAGGTGGTGAAAAGTCATTGTTTGAGCGAAAAGGCATTCTAATGGGTAATATGCCTTGAAAAAGCGAACGCGCATTACAAGGGCGATCGCGCATTAGAGTGTAATATGCCTTGGAAAAGCGATATTAGAAAGGCGAACGCGCATTAGAATGTAATATGCCTTGGAAAAGCGACATTAGAAAGGCGATCGCGCATTAGAATGTAATATGCCTTGGAAAAGCGAACGCGCATTAGAAAGGCGAACGTGCATTATACTGGAATATGCCTGGAAAAGCGAACGCACATTATAATGGATAATGCCTTGGAAAAGCGAACGCGCATTAAGAAAGCGACTCGCTTAGAAAGGCGAACGCCACATTAGAAGGCGAACCGCATTAGAAAGGCGAACGCGCATTATAATGGAATATGCCTTGGAAAAGCGAATGCGCATAGAAAGGCGAACGCACATTAGAAAGCGAACGCGCATTAGAAAGGCGAACGCGCATTAGAAAGGCGAAGTGGCAGTGCAAAGAAAATTGTATTCCAATTGAGAAATTCTAAGAAGATTGACTAAATAAGACATGGCTGACTTCTTGTAAATGTGAGGTGGCCATTTTGAACTTGACATCATTTTCTAGTGGGCTTTTCTGGTTTCGAATGGTTTTCACAATGCAGTCTTAGATGCGTTAAGTTTTCGCTGCGATACTTTTCGCTCTTTATCGCGCCCGTTCGCCTTTTTCAGCCGCGAAGTGTGTTTTTTTCGCTTTTTTATAAATAAGGCGAAACGAAGCCCCAAATGGCGCTATTTTCGCTGCGATGTTCTGCGCTAATTATTTTGCGAAAAAGACAATCCTTTATAAATATGCCCCTAAGTGTTTCTAAATTCTATATAAAGCAGTTGAACAGCCACTTTGACGAGGTAGGTATATTGTACAGGGCTTCTGCTGGGTAAGCCGTCAAGTTATTTAAACAATTATTTCAAGTATTGCTTAACAAGGGCCATGTGAGGGCTGAAACCTTTAGAGTAACCTTATAAATGTTTATCAGCAGTGATAATATACATGGATACATGTTTGCTAATGTCAGATGTAGTTCAAAGGCCTTCACCTAGGAACAGACAGAAACATACAGTATGGTTATTCATACAAATGCATTGTGGTGGCCTCTGTATAGTTGTGCAGAGATAAGAATTGATTATAAAAAAAAAGTAATAATTTTTGATAGATGAGTTTGTAAAATAAAGAGAACCCCTTATTTTAAAGGGTAAGTTATTCCCCAAACCCAAACATATGTTTAAGTGCAGCCTCCCCTCAAAAAAAAAAAACCTTTGAGGGTTTAATGAGGTTAACCATGTACACTATTAGGCTGGGTACACACAGGGAAATTTTTCCTCCCGACCGACAGTTCGCTACTAGCCGACAGTTTGCGTGACCCATTGTGCGGTCCCGTAGGGAACCGCCTGATCGTCGATGATTGACTTATTGGTCCAATCTGGATTAATGGGCAACTGAGCTCGGTTGAGGCAGCCCCATACATGGTAATATATTTTCGCCCAACCGACCGATAGCACTAACGATCAGTCAGACGAAAATATTTTACCGTGTGTACCCAGCCTTAGTGTAGTGGGAAAAATCCCCAACTGTGGTGTATCAAGTCACTATTGAGGAGGGGGTGTGCTGTGCGTGTGGCTGGGCCAATGGGTGGGCTCAAGGCTGGTGTTAAACTTTCACACCCAGAAGCCGATTACCCTCTGTGAGGGCTAAAAAAGACTATATTGAATCAGCTCACATAGCTGATTGTATTAAAAGAAGCTCGTTAATTGCACACTTTCCTTTAATAATTTGTGCAAAAATGGAGGGGGAAATTAGGTAATAACCTCTTAACTAAAAACAGTTGGTGCGCCATAGGCAAGGCAGACTGGGATGAACCCTAGATCAATTCAATTACGTACAAATATGAGTATACCTCCAGCAAAAAAGCCACACAAAAGAAAAAAAATACAGGTTAAGGGCTAACATAAAATGGATGAAAGTGGGTGGCAGGTAAGAACTGCTGGACAGTTACATGTTAAAAACATTTAGACCTTCATCTGTTTTTTTTTCTTAGTTGACATAGCTTAAGTCTGACTACCCCTCCTGCACTTGACCCTTAGCTTACATCTGACTGCCTTTCTGACCCTTGGCTTATGTGTCTCGTAGCACACCGCAAAAAGTGATCACCAGATCTGCAGCCTTTGTGGTTCATGATAGTTTGCTTCCCTTGTTGGTTCATTAGCATGCTAAAGCATGTCCTAAAGCACCAGAAGCGAACGCATTAACGTGAGTTTCAAGTATGTGTACTCCCTGTTACCAGAAGGATATACTCATAGTCTAAACATGGATAGAGTGCACAGGGCCCTCCGAGCTAAACCACAACAAGGGGAACAACAACCATGTCAAATGCAAATACAAAGGAGCCCACATATTATTGTTCCAAGACGTATCTGCCTCTATCGTATCTTGCAAGACGAAGGGAACTCAGACCCATAACTGACATTTTATTAAGCATAAACCGCGCTACCACGGCCCTGAGAGGACCACTACTGACCCACCTTGCCTAACAAAACAAGCCCACGTGTGAGTATTTTACCCTGCAGCAGCTGTACCCTAAGATCTTCAGGTAAGACAGACACCTTTGTTCAGCTCTTCCAGACTATTGGCAGTACACATACCCATGTAATAGAATAGGGGGTGAGCTTCGTTAGGGCACCCCACCAGGGCCCTTAAAAGAACCATACACACACACACACACACACACTCTCTCCACAGCACTTACAAGTGCCTGACTACTGGCTGGCTGATGACTATAAAATAGTGACCGGGAAACACATTTCAACATTTTCCTGGGGCCCCAGACCCAGTCATAAAAAAAAGAGTCTGCATTGTAATAAGTACCTTGTGATATTTTGGTTGTTTGACAGAAATGGGGGGGGTTGAAATGGGCCATGCAATTGGTTGTACTAAAATTTTGGCTGTGCTGCATTTTTTCCAGCATAGTGATTGGTGTTCTGCAAGTTCTGAAGATAGGGTCAAAATTTACTTGTTTACTGGTGTGCTTCTCTTCCCTCTTCATTGACCAAAACAGGCTGACTTAATGATATTATCTATTGTGTACTAGGCCTTAAACTTACAAGTCTATAAATACCAGCATGTGATATAAGTAAATAAAGTTTTGTGGTTAGTCTTTGTTCAGCTACCATTTCTTTCTCTTCTAGGTAAGATAACCTCTTTCTTCGGAAACTGATTTCAGTGCTCATCGTTACTAAAGGACTGCTCTGTTCCCTCTAAATATTTTAAATGGTGTTTTGCTACTTTTCATTTTTCCTTTTTACCTTTGAACAGTTCTACCCTTATAATGACATATTTAAAAAGAATGGCCCCTTTAAAATATGCTGTAATGTTTGCTATGCCCCTGGAGATGTTGTGGAAATTAAGGGGTAGCGTGTGTTAAAGGCTATATTTGTTCATTCCCCCTTCAGCAGTTTATTGAGCTGGTTATGAGCTTATACATGCTCAGATGAGGCAGCTAGGGGATTAGCATTCAGTCATTGGCTGTGATGTGCACTTTCATATCCATAACTGACAGTTGCTTACCGGCAGAAACAGGGGATACTGTGCAGCTTTTCAAGCTAGTCTTCTATATTTCATATTTCTAAGTGTTGCAGTTTTGGGGTTGGGTGTGTGTGTGTGATTAACCTATTTATACAATATACAAAAAAGTAACGGGCAGGTTTCCTAGTGGCATGGGGAGAGGAAGGGGTTAGAGAATAAGCATGTGCAGCTATGATTCTGGTTCCAGGAAATGCTTTGGATGGAGAACTGTAGAACTCCATCAGGAAAACCTGCAGAAGTATATAATTAGTTCAGCCCTATTATATTTAAATCCGTATGTCTTTGTTCCTTAATAGTATAAAGCAGTGTTGCCCAACACACGGCCCGATCGTGCCTGTCTGTGTGAGTGCCTGTCTGTCTGTTTGTTTCCCTGTCTGTGTGAGTGTCTATTTGTCTGTCTGTTTGCCTGTCTTTGTGAGTGTATGTCTTTGTGTGGTGCTTGCCTGTCTGTGTTAGCCTGTCTGTGTGTTTGCCTGTCTGTCTGTGATTGCCTATCTGTGTGAGTGTGCATGTGTGTACTGTGGGCCAGTATATCAGTGTATGTGTGTCAGTATATCTGCATGTGTGTGTCATGTGTGTAGTGTGTCAGTATATCAGAGTATGTGTCTAGTGTGTCAGTATATAAGTAAGTGTATGTGTGTCAATATATCAGTGTATGTGTGTCAGTATATCAGGGCATGTGTGTGTCATGTGTGTAGTAATGTGTGTCAGTATATCAGTGTAGCGGTCAGTATATCTGCATGTGTGTGTCATGTGTAGTGTGTCAGTATATCAGAGCATGTGTGTAGTGTGCCAGTATATCAGTGTATGTGTGTTTCAGTATATCAGTGCATGTGTGTGTCATGTGTGTAGTAGTGTGTGTCAGTATATCAGTTTTGTGTGTCAGTATATCAGAGCGTGTGTGTCAGTATATCAGTGCATGTGTGTATATGTGTGTGAGTATTCAGTGCATGCGTGTGACATGTGTGTAATGTGTCAGTATATCAGAGCATGTGTGTAGTGTGTCAGTATATCAATGTATGTGTGTCAGTATATCAGTGCATGTGTGTGTCATGTTTGTAGTAGTGTGTCAGTATATCAGAGTGTGTGTCAGTATATCAGTGCATATGTGTAGTGTGTGTCAGTATATCAGTGTATGTGTGTCAGTATATGCATGTGTGTGTTGTGTTGTAGTGTGTGTCAGTATATCATGTGTATTGTGTGTCAGTATATCAGTGCATGTGTGTGTCGTGTAGTAGTGTGTTGTCAGTATATCAGTGTATACATGTCTATCTCGCATGTGTGTGTCATATGTGCAGTGTGTCAGTATATTAGTGCATGTGTCTAGTATGTTAGTATATCAGTGTATGTGTGTTTTAGTATATCAGTGCATGTGTGTGCCATGTGTGTAGTATGTGTGTTAGTATATCAGTGCATGTGTGTATCATGTGTAGTGTGCCAGTATATCAGAGCATGTGTGTAGTGTGTCAGTATATCAGTGTATGTGTGTGTCAGTATATCAGTGCATGTGTGTGTCATGTGTGTAGTAGCGTAGTCAGTGTATGTGTGTCAGTATATCAGAGCGCGTGTGTCAGTATATCAGTGCATGTGTGTAGTGTGTGTCAGTATATCTGTATGTGTGTCAGTATATCTGCATGTGTGTGTCAGTATATCAGTGCATGTGTGTAGTAGTGTGTGTCAGCATATCAGTGTATACGTGTCAGTATATCTGCATGTGTGTAGTGTGTCAGTAAGCGAGCATGTGTGGTAGTGTCCGGGGCTGGCCTTAGATAAATAGCACCCTGTGCAAGATTTGTTGCTGGCACCTAGCATCCCCTACAAAACATCCCCCGGACACCACAATATGCTGTTGAATGCTGCTTTCCTTAGTCCGCTTCAAATCAAGTCCTCCACCTGCGCATACAGACCCTTAAGTAATGCTTCTTGTGTTGGGGCTTTGTAGTGGGGTAGTGCTGATACATATATTTGTCTGCAGGACTGGGGAGGCTGTGGCATAACTTTGACCTACTGGTTCATGACCTAAGACTCCCGGCTGGCGCCCCCAGTTATGTCAGTGTGTCAGTATATCAGTGCAGTGTCATGTGTGTAGTAATGTGTGTCAGTATATCAGTGATGTGTGTCAGTATATCAGTGCATTTGTGTCAGTATATCAGTGCATGTGTGTCAGTATATCGTGCATGTGTGTGTCATATGTGTGTGTGTATAGTGTGTGTCAGTATATCAGTGTATGTGTTCAGTATATCAGAGTTTATTGTCAGTATATCAGTGCATGTGTGTAGTGTGTGTCAGTATATCTGCATGTGTGTGTCAGTATATCATGCATGTGTGTGTCGTGTGTAGTAGTGTGTGTCAGTATATCAGAGCATGTGTGTCATATATCAGCATGTGTAGTGTGTCATATATCAGCGCATGTGTGTGTCAGTATATCAGTGCATGTGTGTGTCATGTGTGTAGTAGTGTGAGTCAGTATATCAGTGCATGTGTGTATGTGTGTGTCAGTATGTCAGTGTATGCATGTCAGTATATCGTGCATGTGTGTGTCAGTATATCAGTGCATGTGTCATAGTGTGTGTGTCAGTATATCATTGCTTGTGTGTGCCAGTGTACATAGGTTTTTTTCTCACTATGTCATTCAGTGCATGGGTGTCAGTTTTGTGTTCATGATGTGTATATCTGTATGTCAGTGCATGTTTGGTGTCGTGTCTGTGTGTGTCATATGTGTAGTAAGCGTATGTGGTGTGGCATAGATATATAGAGATAGGTTGACACAGACAGATAGATGGATAACAGGTAGATAGAAAGATACAGATAGACAGACAGGTAGGTAGACAGACAGACAGACAGAAGAGAGAGTAGATAGAAGATAGATAGATAGATAGATAGATAGGCAAGTAGATAGAAAGATACAGATAGACAAATAGATAGACAGGTAGGTTTACAGAAAGATAGATGGATAGACAGGTAGATATAAGATACTGATAGCAATAGATAGACAGGTAGACAGAAAGAGATAGATGAATAACTGGTAGATAGAAAGATACAGATAGACAAATAGATAGACAGGTAGGTTTCACAGAAAGATAGATGGATAGACAGGTAGATATAAGATACAGATAACAAATAGATAGACAGGTAGACAGAAGAGATAGTGATATACAGGTAATATAAAGATACAGATACAAATAGATAGACAGGTAACAGAAAGAATAGTTATATGTAGATAGAAAGATACAGATAGACAAATAGATAGAAAGTAGACAGAAAGAGATAGATGGATAGACTGTAGAAAGATACAGATAGACAGATAGATAGGTAGACAGAAAGAGATAATATTGTAGAGATGGATAACAGGTAGATAGAATGATACACATATACAAATAGATAGACAGATAGGTAGGTAGACAGAAATAGATATATAGATGGATAGACAAGTAGATAGAAATAGACTAGACAATAGATAGGTAGGTAGACAGAAAGACATAGATAGATGGATAGATAGTAGATAGATACAGATAAACACAGATAGGTAGATAGATAGAAAGATACATAGATGGATGACAGATAGAAGATGGATTGATATACATACCAGGCTATAAATAAATACAAACACAAATAAATAGATAAACACTGATATTTTTAAAATGTCCTTTTTTTCTGGGGGTTATCTTAAATTGGCATAACCAGGCATAACCCGTGGAAAGTGGGTGTGACCAAAATTTACCATGGACGCGCAACTCCCACTCCCCTTTAATTTCCCTCTTTTTTGTTTTCAAATGTTGGGATATAGATGCCGAACTTCATAAAGTTCGGTCCGTTTTTGAACTTTAGTAAAAGTTTGAAAGTTCGAATTCGGACCCATTAAAGTCAATTAGGAGTGATAGTTCAAAAGTCCAGATGGACTTGGCACATGAAATGGTCTGGGGAAGATGTCACTACCTGTTTAAAACCTTCTTAACATCTTAGCGGACAATGTCCTGTTTACATTCGGTGGGTTACGGCCAATTCGAGGGTTACTGAATGATACTTTCGAGGTTTACTGAAAATAGAACCTAAATTCGAGGGTTACGAAATCGACGATACTTTCGAGGATTACCGACAACGAATGATACTTTTGAGGGTTAGTGAACGATACATTCTAGGTTGGTGAAAACGATCCATCCATTCGAGGGTTACCGAAAAGAAAGATACTTTCGAGGGTTACCAAAATCGAAGGCTACATTTGAGGGTTAGCGAATGATACATTGTAGGGTTAGCGAAAACAATCCTACACAATGGTTGGGCACCCCTGGTAAAATGCTGGTGCATGTGATTTAACTGGAAGGGGGGTATCTTCTAGACTGACAAACAGCACTGACCATAACAACATTCCTCATGTGACCAACCAAATAAAGCTATCAATTTGTAGTGTATGGGTCACAAGTTAACTTGTTTGAACCATATTTTGTGCCATTGGCTGAACATGTCAACATGTAAAATCCTTTCTTTTATTAATGTTGCCTAAAATCACTTAATCATGCACCAGATTGTTTTATATTTTAGCTAAGCTTTCATTCTGTGTTATTGGGCATCCCAGAAAATCTGATGGAATTGTTTGATTATGACCATGTGTATGTCTGGTCAACATGCCGTTTGTGCCCCAGCAGCTGAAAGATAGGAGAGCTGTCAGACATAGAATGAAAGGCATGTTTGCCAGAATACCTGCTGTTATATTCCAAAACAGGAGGTAACAGAAACATTTTTTTCAGGCTGTACAGGTAGGTAGATATTTTGACTCAATTAACCATCTGGCTTGATATTTTATTCAATCATTTTGAAATATCATTGGGAATTGAGCATCATTCGTTAGTAAAAAACAATATGCTCACAACAAAGGACTTAGTAGAGGGTGCAGGAATCAGAAAATGCCATAAACCTTAAAATAATGGTGGTACCAGTTTAAATTCTTTCCAACACTTTCCAGACTACTTTATTGTTCAGTAGTCTCTCTGAAAGGAATTTCAGGTCCTGATTGACCCAGGCCTTAAATGCCATTTACATCTGGCAACATTTTAACATGTGGTTTTATACATGCAAGGAATAACAGAGAAGTTGTGCATACTTTGTTCTTAAGTAACAAACATTTTACAGCTAAGGTCCATACTCCAAGAGAGTGCACCTTTGGCTTTATTGTAGACCAATCCATGTAAAATCTCAGTATCCACTTCTGCACAGTTTTTTTTCTAGGGTGTGTTTGGCCTAGGAATCCAATTGCCCTTCTTCACCCTTAAAGCTTATCTACTTTCCACTCTTATACTTTCAACTCTTATCACACTAATGATAAATGCAGTATCGTCCTTTTATCATTGGTGTGTGTAGCTCATTTCCAAGCACTTCAGAAATGCCCAAAAATTTCCCCTCGCCCACGGTCGTCCTCCTGTAATTAAAATGTATGTACACTGGAAAATTTGTTTTTTTTAAAATTACCCATTAGTGGAAACTATAATTAATCCCAACTATCACTGTATCATTTTTTTCGTTGATCTGCCTCCTATTTCTTAGATATCCAATCTGAAACATCTTACATTTCAGCATTTCTGTAAGCAGTTTTTGCTGTAGCTGGAATGGTTTGACAGTTTGTGCTGAATAGTAAATCAGTTTTGACAGTTGGTATGGGGAAAATAGTCAGGTCAGTGGTCAAAACCTGAGCAGAAAAGTACTGTATTGAAAGCATGCAGCAACACACACACCTCAGATAAGTGCTACTTACACATATTATTATAGATTAAGATGACGCAAAGGCATTTTTCAGAATACATAACTTTAAGTATAGGAGTCTGCTGCAGCTGGGGAATCTGTAATCCTAGCGTTCTCCCTATATTTTAATGTTTATCTTCAGTCTCTATTTTCATTTGCATGGTGTCATGAAGGGCCGGACCTATAGGTTCAACTCATTTCATTTTTTTTTTTATTTAGTTCGCAATTTTTAAATAAATGGTGTAATATTTTAGATCTATTCCATCAAATTCAATGATCAATTGATCACATCATTATTTTTTTTTTTATAAAATAAATTTTCCAGCCTTAGAGACAATCAATGAACATTATATTTTTTTTTTAATCACAGAAGGTCTAGGTCTAGTAGTGTAGTGGGTGGGGCCAGCCTGGGGCAACCAATGGGCTGCATGTTGCCCCCGGACCTTACAATATTGATTCTTAAAACATCTCCCATTCTCTATAGTGTATGCCAGCATTATCTTCAATGCTCCTGTGGCATTTGCATTGCAATATGATTTTTTATAGAATTCAATCATGATTACAAAGTGAGGGCACAGTCCCGTGCGCCGCAAACGCAATCGCACATGGAACTGCATGCGATTTCGTGTACGATTTTGATGCGTTTGAGCGTGCGTTTTTTCTCTGGCATGTGCAATATTGCACGCTATAGTAAACTAAACCAGGAAGCAGTCGGCAGTTGTCAATGTAGCTGCGGTGGATCATGCGTGAGGTAAATACTGTGTTAAGTGAATCCTCGGCTGGAGAAAGATTTGGGGGTTCTGGTAGATAACAGACTTGCTGTAACAAACAGTGCCAAGCAGCATGGCTAAGCTAGCAAGATATTGTATAAGAGGGGAATAGATTCAAGAGAAGAAAAATTATTTTTTTTTTACAAGGCACTGGTAAGGCCTCATTTGGAATATGCTGCAGTTTTGGAATCCCATATACATACAAAAGGGACTCTTGGAATGGAAGCGTTCGAGAAGGGAACTAATATAATAATGGGAATGGATGGCTTGACTATGCCGGCAGATTAGATTAGTTAGGGATGTTACATTAGAGAAGCACGTTTGCGTGGGATATAGTCACTGTATACAAATATATTAATGGGCCATACAATAAACTCTCGGTGCATTGTTTACTAATAGGTCATATCACAGAACGTGGCATCCTTTAAATTGGAAGAAAAGAAGTTTCTGCTTCAGGTTAGGAAAGGTTTCTTTACAGTGAGACGGTGAGAAACTGTGGAACTGTCTTCCAGCAGATGTGGTAATGGCAAGTTCTTAAATGCTTTAAAAGTGGGCTAGATAAGTTTTCTAAAACTAAAATATTGGAATTACGTTTTAAATATACTGTAGTTCTGTTGGTACAGGGATACTATATAATATTAGGAATTACTGGTATTAACATATCTGTAGTTCTGGTTGGTACAGCCATACTATATAATATTGTGATTACTGGTATTATACATATACTATAGTTCTGGTTGGGTACGGCATACTATAATATTGTGAATTACTGGTATTAATACATATACGTATGTTCTGGTTGTAGGGATACTATATAATATTGAGAATTACTGGTATTATACATCTACTGTAGTTCTGGTTGGTACAGGCATACTATATAATATTGAGAATTAACTATGGTATTAATACATATACTGTAGTTCTGGTTGGTACGCATACTATATAATATTGTGAATTACTGGTATTAATACATATACTATGTTCTGGTTGGTACAGGCTACTATATAATATTGTGAATTACTGGTATTAATACATATCTATAGTTTCTGTGTTGATCCAGGGATACTTTCCGATTGCCATTTGGAGTCAGGTAGGAATTTTTGCAGCCTTTTTAGGTGTTTTTTTTTCCCCTTCTTCTGGATCAACTGTTAGGTAGGTTAAAAAGGAGGTGAAATGGTTGAACATGATGGACACTGTCTTTATTCAACCTCAAATACCTGGATCCTGGTCAAGAAGAACGCACAGATGATACATCCAGCAGATGAGCAACCTACCACACAGCACTGCCCACAGCACGAGGTCCTGCGGCAGCTCTGGCCTTTTCTAGTAGTAGGACCAAGGCCATGCCCCCGCACGCATTCCTGCTCAGAGCCCGATTGGGCTGCCACCATGATTGACGCCAAGGCGTATGGTTACATACATTTCAAAATCCACGGCCTTGGTTGGTTGAATGCTGGCACAGGGCGGGGCGGTACTTCCTTCCTCCTGGTCTGAGGTCTCCATTGGCCTGGGCTAGCCTGGTGCGCTACAGCCGTGGCCGCACTAGGCGCTACTACTCCTCCTACATTCAAGTCCAGAGGCCTCTAGCAGTGCATCATGAGCGCAGCCGGCTGTTCAGCAGCGCAGCACCAGCACGCTTCTTTCTCCTCCTCCACAACACAAGGCAGGCTGTCACAGCCAGGTAACCGCAGCGCCGCAGCAGGCATGAGGCAGGCAGCTAAAAAAAAAATTTGGGGAAAAAGGCCGCTTTTTGAGCCTGAGACATGATGCTGCTCGCATCATTGTCTCATTTTGGCTCATTAGTGAGACGGCCCTGCTCCCGGTCTTTAATCACTGCTTTAAAGTATAGTGCACTTTTTGTGGTACTATTCTTTTAAAGAACAAACTTAGGCGCTTTTTACGGTTCAACGTAGCCAACCATTCTCTCATCAGAAGATTTTTTACAGCTACTGAAAAAATAAAGTCTAGAGTGAAAAAATAATTTTCAAACTGTCTTAAAGAGTCTTTTCCGAAAGTCTTTTCCAACCTCCTTTCAAGAAATTCCTTATACGTCTCTCAAAAACAGCTATTGTAATTGCATTATGTTCTGCTAGAGAATAATCTCCTAATCCAAAATATCTACTTCTTTTCATTTAGAACAGAATTCTTCTTACCAGCTTTAGCTCCTTCTTTGCTACCTATATTCAAAACAGAAAGGTGCCAAAGCTTCAATACAACCATAGCACGGTGTTAAAACAAGCCATCGTTGCAGCATATCAAGCTTTGAGCCATGTTATACTTATTCCCACCTTGTCATTTTGCACTGCTTTAACACATATCTTGGTACTGGCCTTAGGTGATAAGGAAAAGAATTTACGTAAGTACATGGCTCCCTCTCTAATACATTTTACTTGCAAGTATATGGTGTTATTCACTGCTTTAGGACTTACCGAGGGAGAGGTAGGAAGGGGTACTTTAAACCATAGGTCATTGGTCCTAACAGAGAGGGCATCACTATCTCTGTTGGTACTGCTGCCTTTGCGGTTCAAGGAAAAGGAATTTACGTAAGTATAAATTCGTATGTTTTGATGGTTTAGGTAGGGTTTCCATAGAACAAATAGGTGGAGTGAATGTGGGGGTGCATCAGTAGGTGTGGGTACCTGTGTCTTTGTGGGGTTGGGTTTTTGCATTAATACTGTAAAACTTCAAATGTTTT
Source organism: Hymenochirus boettgeri (assembly GCA_019447015.1). Taxonomy (NCBI): domain Eukaryota; kingdom Metazoa; phylum Chordata; class Amphibia; order Anura; family Pipidae; genus Hymenochirus; species Hymenochirus boettgeri. The sequence continues at coordinate 213,650,715 of CM033473.1, read as the reverse complement.
TATTATGTGATTTTATTATGTCTTTTTTAGAACTTTTATTTTGTAGATGTGTGGTGCTTTGGTGTCATAGAAACGGTTGTTGACTATTTTTTGCAATTCCTCTTTGACAAAAAAGTCATTACTTGTGAAATGTAGTGTCATCATACCTGTTGTATATTAGATAGGCTTGCGTAATTGTGGTAAAAGATGGCACACTGACGTTTGCAAAATGTGTATCTTTGTAAATAAGATAGCTGTTCAAAAGTATATAATTTCTGTAATGTTTAAAAAATAATATCTATACAGATTAAGGGCATATTTATAAAGAGCGAAAAGTAGCGAAATGTTTTCGCATGGGTTTTCGCCAAAGGACAGTTAACGCTATTTATAAGGTACGTTAACGAATGGCAAACCGTTTCCCCGAGCTATCGCTAAACCCTTTTCGCCTAACTTCGCAATGGTAATTTTAGCGAAAAAGGAGCAAAAGGCTAACCGATTTATAAAGAACAAAGTGGTTTTTGCGTTAAAAAGAGCGAAAGATTAGCGCGACCCTGAGGTGGTGAAAAGTCATTGTTTGGCGAAAAGGCATTCTAATGGGTAATATGCCTTGAAAACGAACGCGCATTACAAGGGCGATCGCGCATTAGAGTGTAATATGCCTTGGAAAAGCGATTATGAAAGGCGAACGCGCATTAGAATGTAATATGCCTTGGAAAAGCGACATTAGAAAGGCGATCGCGCATTAGAATGTATATGCCTTGGAAAACGAACGCGCATTAGAAAGGCGAACGTCATTATACTGGAATATGCCTTGGAAAGCACGCACATTATATGAATATGCCTTGGAAAGCGAACGCGCTTAGAAAGCGAGCGCATTAGAAAGGCGAACGCAATTAGAATGCGAAGCGCATTAGAAAGGCGAAGCACATTAAATGGAATATCCTTGGAAAAGCGAATGCGCATTAAAGGCGAACGCACATTAGAAAGGCGAACGCGCATTAGAGAAGCGAACGATGAAGGCGAATGTGCAGTGCAAAAGAAATTGTATCCAATTGAGAATTCTAAGAAGATTGACTAAATAAGACATGGCTGACTTCTGGTAAATGTGAGGTGGCCATTTTGACACTTGACATCATTTTCTAGTGGGCTTTTCTGGTTTCGAATGGTTTTCACAATGCAGCTTAGATGCTTAAGTTTTCGCTGCGATACTTTTCGCTCTTTACGCGCCCGTTCGCCTTTTTCAGCCGCGAAGTGTGTTTTTTTTTCGCTTTTTTATAAATAGGCGAAACGAAGCCCCAAATGGCGCTATTTTCGCTGCGATGTTCTGCCTAATTATTTTGGCGAAAAAGACAATCCTTTATAAATATGCCCCTAAGTGTTTTCTAAATTCTATATAAAGCATTGAACAGCCACTTTGACGAGGTAGGTAATTGTACAGGGCTTCTGCTGGTAAGCCGTCAAGTTATTTAAACATTATTTCAAGTATTGCTTAACAGGGCCATGTGGGCTGAAACCTTTAGAGTAACCTATAAATGTTTATCAGCAGTGATAATATACATGGATACATGTTTGCTAATGTCAGATTGTTCAAAGGCCTTCACCTAGGACAGACAGAACATACAGTATGGTTATTCATACAATGCATTGTGGTGGCCTCTGTATAGTTGTGCAAAGAATGAATTGATTATAAAAAAAAGTAATAATTTTTGATAGATGAGTTTGTATAAAGAGAACCCCTATTTTAAAGGGTAAGTTATTCCCCAACCCCAACATATGTTTAAGTGCAGCCTCCCTCCAAAAAAAAAAAACCTTTGAGGGTTTAATGAGGTTAACCATTACACTATTAGGCTGGGTACACACGGAAATTTTTCCTCCCGACCGACAGTTCGCTACTAGCCGACAGTTTGCGTGACCCATTGTGCGGTCCCGTAGGAACCGCCTGATCGTCGATGATTGACTTATGGTCCAATCTGGATTAATGGGCAACTGAGCTCGGTTGAGGCGCCCATCATGGTAATATATTTTCGCCCAACCGACCGATAGCACTAACGATCAGTCAGACGAATATTTTACCGTGTGTACCCACCTTAGTGTAGTGGGAAATCCCCAACGTGGTGTATCAAGTCACTATTGAGGGGGTGTGCTGTGCGTGTGGCTGGGCCATGGGTGGGCTCAAGGCTGGTGTTAAACTTTCACACCCAGAAGCCGATTACCCTCTGTGAGGGCTAAAAAAGACTATATTGAACAGCTCACATAGCTGATTGTATTAAAGAAGCTCGTTAATTGCACACTTTCCTTTAATATTTTGTGCAAAAATGGAGGGGGAAATTAGGTAATAACCTCTAACTAAAAACAGTTGGTGCGCCATAGGCAAGGCAACTGGGATGAACCCTAGATCAATTCAATTACGTAAAATAGGATATACCTCCAGCAAAAAGCCACACAAAAAAAAAATACAGGTTAAGGGCTAACATAAATATGATGAAAGTGGGTGGCAGGTAAGAACTGCTGGACAGTTACATGTTAAAAACATTTAGCCTTCATCTGTTTTTTTTTCTTAGTTGACATAGCTTAAGTCTGACTACCCCTCCTGCACTTGACCCTTAGCTTACATCTACTGCCTTTCTGACCCTTGGCTTATGTGTCTCGTAGCACACCGCAAAAAGTGATCACCAGATCTGCAGCCTTTGTGGTTCATGATAGTTTGCTTCCCTTGTTGGTTCATTAGCATGCTAAAGCATGTCCTAAAGCACCAGAAGCGAACGCATTAACGTGAGTTTCAAGTATGTGTACTCCCTGTTACCAGAAGGATATACTCATAGTCTAAACATGGATAAGTGCACAGGCCCCTCCAGCTAAACCACAACAAGGGAACAACACACCTGTCAAATGCAAATACAAAGGAGCCCACATATATTGTTCCAAGACGTATCTGCCTCTATCGTATCTTGCAAGACGAGGGAACTCAGACCCATAACTGACATTTTATTAGCATAACCGCGCTACCACGGCCCTGAGAGGACCACTACTGCCCCACCTTGCCTAACAAAACAAGCCCCGTGTGAGTATTTACCCTGCAGCAGCTGTACCCTAAGATCTTCAGGTAGACAGACCCCTTTGTTCAGCTCTTCCAGACTATTGGCAGTACACATACCCATGTAATAGAATAGGGGGGTGGCTTCGTTAGGGCACCCCACCAGGGCCCTTAAAAGAACCATACACACACACACACACACACACTCTCTCCACAGCACTTACAAGTGCCTGACTACTGGCTGGCTGATGACTATAAATAGTGACCGGGAACACCATTTCAACATTTTCCTGGGGCCCCAGACCCGTCATAAAAAAAGAGTCTGCATTGTAATAAGTACCTTGTAGATTTTTTGGTTGTTTGACAAGTGGGGGGGTTGAAATGGGCCATGCAATTGGTTGTACTAAAATTTTGGCTGTGCTGCATTTTTTCCAGCATAGTGATTGGTGTTCTGCAAGTCTGAAGATAGGGTCAAAATTTACTTGTTTACTGGTGTGCTTCTCTTCCCCTTCATTGACCAAAACAGGCTGACTTAATGAATTATCTATTGTGTACTAGGCCTTAAACTTACAAGTCTATAATACCAGCATGTGATATAGAAAAAGTTGTGGTTAGTCTTTGTCAGCTACCATTTTTCTCTTCTAGGTAAGATAACCTCTTTCTTCGGAAACTGATTTCAGTGCTCATCGTTACTAAAGGACTGCTCTGTTCCCTCAAATATTTAAATGGTGTTTTGCTACTTTTCATTTTTCCTTTTTACCTTTGAACAGTTTCACCTATAATGACATATTTAAAAAGAAGGGCCCCTTTAAAATATGCTGTATGTTTGCTATGCCCCTGGAGATGTTTGGAAATTAGGTAGCGTGTGTTAAAGGCTATATTTGTTCATTCCCCCTTCAGCAGTTTATTGAGCTGGTTATGAGCTTATACATGCTCAGATGAGGCCTAGGGGATCCATTCGTCATTGGCTGTGATGTGCACTTCATATCCTAACTGACAGTTGCTTACCGGCAGAAACAGGGATACTGTGCAGCTTTTCAAGCTAGTCTTCTATATTTCATATTTCTAAGTGTTGCAGTTTTGGGGTTGGGTGTGTGTTGTGTGATTAACCATTTATACAATATACAAAAAAGTAACGGGCAGGTTTCCTAGGCATGGGGAAGGAGGGGTTAGAGAATAAGCATGTGCAGCTATGATTCTGGTTCCAGGAAATGCTTTGGATGAGAACTGTAGAACTCCATCAGGAAAACCTGCAGAAGTATTAATTAGTTCACCCATTATATTAAATCCGTATGTCTTTGTTCCTTATATTATAAAGCAGTGTTGCCCAACACCGGCCCGATCGTGCCTGTCTTGTGAGTGCCTGTCTGTCTGTTTGTTTCCCTTTCTGTGTAGTTGTCTATTTGTCTGTCTGTTTGCCTGTCTTGTGAGTGATGTCTTTGTGTGGTGCTTGCCTGTCTGTGTTAGCCTGTCTGTGTGTTTGCCTGTCTGTCTGTGATTGCCTATCTGTGTGAGTGTGCATGTGTGTACTGTGGGCCAGTAATCGTGTATGTGTGTCAGTATATCTGCATGTGTGTGTCATTGTTGTAGTGTCAGTATATCAGAGTATGTGTCTAGTGTGTCAGTATATAAGTGTATGTGTGTCAATATATCAGTGTATGTGTGTCAGTATATCAGGCATGTGTGTGTCATGTGTGTAGTAATGTGTGTCAGTATATCAGTGTATACGGGTCAGTATATCTGCATGTGTGTGTCATGTGTAGTGTGTCAGTATATCAGAGCATTGTGTTAGTGTGCCAGTATATCAGTGTATGTGTGTTTCAGTATATCAGTGCATGTGTGTGTCATGTGTGTAGTAGTGTGTGTCAGTATATCAGTGTATGTGTGTCAGTATATCAGAGCGTGTGTGTCAGTATATCAGTGCATGTGTGTAGTATGTGTGTAGTATAATCAGTGCATGCGTGTGACATGTGTGTAATGTGTCAGTATATCAGAGCATGTGTGTAGTGTGTCAGTATATCATGTATGTGTGTCAGTATATCAGTGCATGTGTGTGTCATGTTTGTAGTAGTGTGTCAGTATATCAGAGTGTGTGTCAGTATATCGTGCATATGTGTATGTGGTGTCAGTATATCAGTGTATGTGTGTCAGTAATCTGCATGTGTGTGTTGTGTGTAGTGTGTGTCAGTATATCAGTGTATGTGTGTGTCAGTATTCAGCATGTGTGTGTCGTGTGTAGTAGTGTGTGTCAGTATATCAGTGTATACATGTCAGTATATCTGCATGTGTGTGTCATATGTGCAGTGTGTCAGTATATTAGTGCATGTGTCTAGTATGTTAGTATATCAGTGTATGTGTGTTTTAGTATATAAGTGCATGTTGTGTCATGTGTGTAGTATGTGTGTTAGTATATCAGTGCATGTGTGTATCATGTGTAGTGTGCCAGTATATCAGAGCATGTGTGTAGTGTGTCAGTATATCAGTGTATGTGTGTGTCAGTATAATTTTTTTTTCCCCCCCCCCCCATGCATGTGTGTCGTGTGTAGAGTGTGTGTCAGTATATCAGTGTATACAGTGTCAGTATATCTGCATGTGGTGTCATATGTGCAGTGTGTCAGTTATTAGTGATGGTCTAGTGTGTCAGTATATCAGTGTATGTGTGTGTCAGTATATCAGTGCATGTGTGTGTCATGTGTGTAGTAGCGTGAGTCAGTGTATGTGTGTCAGTATATCAGAGCGCGTGTGTCAGTATATCAGTGCATGTGTGTAGTGTGTGTCAGAATCAGTGCATGTGTGTAGTAGTGTGTGTCAGCATATCAGTGTATACGTGTCAGTATATCTGCATGTGTGTAGTGTGTCAGTATAGCAGAGCATGTGTGTAGTGTGTCCGGGGCTGGCCTTAGGATAAATAGCACCCTGTGCAAGATTTGTTGCTGGCACCTAGCATCCCCTACAAAACATCCCCCGGACACACACAATATGCTGTTGAATGCTGCTTTCCTTAGTCCGCTTCAAATCAAGTCCTCCACCTGCGCATACAGACACCTTAAGTAATGCTTACTTGTGTTGGGGCTTTGTATGTGGGGTAGTGCTGATACATATATTTGATCTGCAGGACTGGGGAGGCTGTGGCATAACTTTGACCTACTGGTTCATGACCTAAGACTCCCGGCTGGCGCCCCCCTAGTTATGTCAGTGTGTCAGTATATCAGTGCAGTGTCATGTGTGTAGTAATGTGTGTCAGTATATCAGTGAATGTGTGTCAGTATATCAGTGCATGTGTGTCAGTATATCAGTGCATGTGTGTCAGTATATCAGTGCATGTGTGTGTCATATGTGTAGTGTGTAGTAGTGTGTGTCAGTATATCAGTGTATGTGTGTCAGTATATCAGAGTTTATGTGTCAGTATATCAGTGCATGTGTGTAGTGTGTGTCAGTATATCTGCATGTGTGTGTCAGTATATCAATGCATGTGTGTGTCGTGTGTAGTAGTGTGTGTCAGTATATCAGAGCATGTGTGTCAATATATCAGAGCATGTGTGTAGTGTGTCAGTATATCAGCGCATGTGTGTGTCAGTATATCAGTGCATGTGTGTGTCATGTGTGTAGTAGTGTGAGTCAGTATATCAGTGCATGTGTGTAGTGTGTGTCAGTATGTCAGTGTATGCATGTCAGTATATCAGTGCATGTGTGTGTCAGTATATCAGTGCATGTGTCATAGTGTGTGTGTCAGTATATCATTGCATGTGTGTGCCAGTGTGTACATAGGTTTTTTTCTCACTATGTCATTCAGTGCATGGGTGTCAGTTTGTGTTCATGTATGTGTATATCTGTATGTCAGTGCATGTTTGTGTGTCAGTGTCTGTGTGTGTCATATGTGTGAGTAAGCGTATGTGTGTGGCATAGATATATAGAGATATAGGTTGACACAGACAGATAGATGGATAGACAGGTAGATAGAAAGATACAGATAGACAGACAGGTAGGTAGACAGACAGACAGACAGAAAGAGAGAGATAGATAGATAGATAGATAGATAGGCAAGTAGATAGAAAGATACAGATAGACAAATAGATAGACAGGTAGGTTTACAGAAAGATAGATGGATAGACAGGTAGATATAAAGATACTGATAGACAAATAGATAGACAGGTAGACAGAAAGAGATAGATGAATAGACTGGTAGATAGAAAGATACAGATAGACAAATAGATAGACAGGTAGGTTTACAGAAAGATAGATGGATAGACAGGTAGATATAAAGATACAGATAAACAAATAGATAGACAGGTAGACAGAAAGAGATAGATGAATAGACAGGTAGATATAAAGATACAGATAGACAAATAGATAGACAGGTAGACAGAAAGAGATAGATGAATAGACTGGTAGATAGAAAGATACAGATAGACAAATAGATAGACAGGTAGACAGAAAGAGATAGATGGATAGACTGTAGAAAGATACAGATAGACAGATAGATAGGTAGACAGAAAGAGATAAATATTGTAGATAGATGGATAGACAGGTAGATAGAATGATACACATATACAAATAGATAGACAGATAGGTAGGTAGACAGAAATAGATATATAGATGGATAGACAAGTAGATAGAAATATACAGATAGACAAATAGATAGGTAGGTAGACAGAAAGACATAGATAGATGGATAGATAGGTAGATAGATACAGATAAACAGACAGATAGGTAGATAGATAGAAAGATACATAGATGGATAGACAGATAGAAGATGGATTGATATACATACCAGGCTATAAAAATAAATACAAACACAAATAAATAGATAAACACTGATATTTTTAAAAATGTCCTTTTTTTCTGGGGGTTATCTTAAAATTGGCATAACACAGGCATAACCCGTGGAAAGTGGGTGTGACCAAAATTTACCATGGACACGCAACTCCCACTCCCCTTTAATTTCCCTCTTTTTTGTTTTCAAATGTTGGGAGTATAGATGACCGAACTTCATAAAGTTCGGTCCGTTTTTGAACTTTAGTAAAAGTTTGAAAGTTCGAATTCGGACCCATTAAAGTCAATTAGGGAGTGATAGTTCAAAAAGTCCAGATGGGACTTGGCACATGGGAAATGGTCTGGGGAAGATGTCACTACCTGTTTAAACACTTCTTAACATCTTAGCGGACAATTGTCCTGTTTACATTCGGGGGTTACGGCCAATTCGAGGGTTACTGAATGATACTTTCGAGGGTTACTGAAAATAGAACCATAAATTCGAGGGTTACAGAAATCGAACGATACTTTTGAGGATTACCGACAACGAATGATACTTTTGAGGGTTAGTGAACGATACATTCTAGGGTTGGTGAAAACGATCCATACATTCGAGGGTTACCGAAAAAGAAAGATACTTTCGAGGGTTACCAAAAATCGAAGGCTACATTTGAGGGTTAGCGAATGATACATTGTAGGGTTAGCGAAAACAATCCGTACACAATGGGTTGGGCACCCCTGGTATAAATGCTGGTGCATGTGATTTAACTGGGAATGGTGGGGTATCTTCTAGACTGACAAACAGCACTGACCATAACAACATTCCTCATGTGACCAACCAAATAAAGCATATCAATTTGTAGTGTATTGGTCACAAGTTAACTTGTTTGACCAATATTTTGTGCCAATTGGCTGAACATGTCAACATGTAAAATCCTTTCTTTTATTAATGTTGCCTAAAATCACTTAATCATGCACCAGATTGTTTATATTTTAGCTAAGCTTTCATTCTGTGTTAAGTTGGGCATCCCAGAAAATCTGATGGAATTGTTTGATTATGACCATGTGTATGTCTGGTCAAACATGCCGTTTGTGCCCCAGCAGCTGAAAGATAGGGAGAGCTGTCAGACATAGAATGAAAGGCATGTTTGCCAGAATACCGCTGTTATATTCCAAAACAGGAGGTAACAGAAACATTTTTTTCAGGCTGTACAGGTAGGTAGATATTTTGACTCAATTAACCATCTGGCTTGATATTTTAGTCAATCAGTTTGAAATATCATTGGGAATTGAGCATCATTCGTTAGTAAAACAAATATGTCACAACAAAGGACTTAGTAGAGGGTGCAGGAATCAGAAAATGCCATAAACCTTAAAATAATGGTGGTACCAGTTTAAATTCTTTCCAACACTTTCCAAGACTACTTTATTGTTCAGTAGTCTCTCTGAAAGGAATTTCAGGTCCTGATTGACCCAGGCCTTAAATGCCATTTACATCTGGCAACATTTTAACATGTGGTTTTATACATGCTAAGGGAATAACAGAGAAGTTGTGCATACTTTGTTCTTAAGTAACAAACATTTTTACAGCTAAGGTCCATACTCCAAGAGAGTGCACCTTTGGCTTTATTGTAGACCAATCCATGTAAAATCTCAGTATCCACTTCTGCACAGTTTTTTTTTCTAGGGTGTGTTTGGCCTAGGAATCCAATTGCCCTTCTTCACCCTTAAAGCTTATCTTACTTTCCACTCTTATTACTTTCAACTCTTATCACACTAATGATAAATGCAGTATCGTCCCTTTATCATTGGTGTGTGTAGCTCATTTCCAAGCACTTCAGAAATGCCCAAAAAATTTCCCCTCGCCCACGGTCGTCCTCCTGTAATTAAAATGTATGTACACTGGAAAATTTGTTTTTTTAAAATTACCCATTAGTGGAAACTATAATTAATCCCAACTATCACTGTATCATTTTTTCGTTGATCTGCCTCCTATTTCTTTAGATATCCAATCTGAAACATCTTACATTTCAGCATTTCTGTAAGCAGTTTTGCTGTAGCTGGAATGGTTTGACAGTTGGTGTGCTGAATAGTATAATCAGTTTTGACAGTTGGTATGGGGGAAAATAGTCAGGTCAGTGGTCAAAACCTGAGCAGAAAAAGTACTGTATTGAAAGCATGCAGCAACACACACACCTCAGAATAAGTGCTACTTACACATATTTATTTATAGATTAAGATGACGCAAAGGCATTTTTTCAGAATACATACACTTTAAGTATAGGGAGTCTGCTGCAGCTGGGGGAAATCTGTAATCCTGAGCGTTCTCCCTATATTTTAATGTTTATCTTCAGTCTCTATTTTCATTTGCAATGGGTGTCATGAAGGGCCGGACCTATAGGTTCAACTCATTTCTTTTTTTTTTTTTATTAGTCGCAATTTTTAATAAAATGTGTGTAATATTTTAGATCTATTCCATCAAATTCAATGAATCAATTGATCACATCATTATTTTTTTTTTTATAAAATAAATTTTCCAGCCTTAGACAATCAATGAACATTATTATTTTTTTTTTAATCACAGGAAGGTCTAGGTCTAGTAGTGGGAGTGGGTGGCCAGCCTGGGGCAACCAATGGGCTGCATGTTGCCCCCGGACCTTACAATATTGATTCTTAAAACATCTCCCAATTCTTCTATAGTGTATGGCCAGCATTATCTTCAATGCTCCTGTGGCATTTCTTGCAATATGATTTTTTATAGGAATTCAATCAATGATTACAATGTGAGGGCACAGTCCCGCTGCGCCGCAAACGCAATCGCACATGGAACTGCATGCGATTTCGTGTACGATTTTGATGCGTTTGAGCGTGCGTTTTTTCTCTAGAGAATGCACAATCGCATTGCACCCAGAAACTCGCGTTTTCAATGCGTTGCCGTGATTGCAATGTTCGGAAAAAACCTATGGGCAATCGCATAGGCAAATTAATCAAAAACGCACTAGTGTGGCCTAGCCCAGACACTTTTTTTTCTGCTGCTTTTTTAAATTGATTGTATTTTCCTGTGTACCATTACTAACTACACAAAGTTCAACACTAGGTGGCGCTAACTGTCTGTAGTAGCATATGCTGCAAATTCCAAAATCCATTTTTCATGCTTATATTTTACTATTTAAATTTTAACTGAGTACTTATCTGTACAGTTTTTTTTTTAATAGAACAGTTTGCTTTCTTTTACTTTACTTACTATTTTATAAATATGCATAAACGTTTTTTTTTTTTTTACAAAATAAACAAATTAGTGCTGCCTGTCAAACTGTAAATTAAAGTAGCAAAAAGTTTAAAGGAGAACTATACCCAATTTTTTATACTCCAGAATCTGAAAACAACCCCTCTAAAAACACCAATAAGCTATAAGATACCACTTCAGTAAATTGTATTAAAATAAATGTAAGCCTGTTCATAACTGAATGAAGTATATGTGTGTATGTGCAGTGTCAGACCACACCTCCTGACCTCAGTCACATGCTTCCTTGCTTTATCTGTCCTGTAAAAGGATTGGCTAGAGATTATTAATGGGTGTGACCAACTGTAACAAGTTTCTGCCATAGCTAAGGACTGAGCATGTGCAGAACATATTGGTCGTTGACCAAACTGTGTGATACTAGAATGCTGTGAAGTGAAGCACAAACCATATGTTATTTTGGTTAATTTCTCATGCCCATATCAAAATGAGAGGTAAGACACAGATTACTGGTTTATATCGAGGTGTTCTGCCTTCTGGTTCAGTGTTGTTCTGTGGCTTTAGTTGTCCTTTAATGATTCAGGGTCAGTTTACATTGGCAATAATCAGGCGAATCTCAAAATTTAAGGGACATTGAAACTCTTACCATATCAATAAATAAAGTTGTATATCTGTTAGTGCTGCTGAGCGGCTGTGGAAAAAGTCTCGTGGTCAGGCCTACTTTTACCACTACAAGTTTATGTTGTCGTGTCATAATTCAGCTCTTTCGGATGCTAAATACTCCTACTTTAGCAAGCTCATAACCAATAACAAAAATAACCCATGTCATTTGTTTTCACTATTTAACATTCTCTTGCAGCCCTCGCCTACTAACACTTTTACTTCCATGTACGATCCTCAGGGTTTTGCGGACTACTTTAGCACTAAAGTAGAAAATATCCGCATTCAAATCCCTTTACCCCTGGACAACTCACACCTCTTTCTTCCTGCCCCACCACCTGCAACTCTGGAATCATTTACCCCTGTCAACCATTCTGAATCTCAGACCTTCTTTTGTCCTTATCCCTAACTTAAACACTGCTTTAAAATACTTACCCCTGCACTATCTCACGTCTTTAATTCCTCCCTGACCTCTGGGATATTTGCCTGCTGCCTTCAAACGTGCGTGTGTCAAGCCTCTTCTTAGAAAAACCTCTCTGGACCCCTCCTGTCTCTCTAACTACCGCCCTGTCTCTCTTTTACCAATTGCTTCTAAACTCTTAGAACGTCTCTTCTTTACATGTATTACTAACCACCTCCATGCTAATAAACTATTGGACCCATTGCAATCAGGATTTCAACTGTGTCATTCAACCGAAACAGCCCTCACTAAGGTTACTATCTGCCGCATGCTATTAAATAGCCTTGTATATTGGTGGTAGTAGTGCTATTTTCATTTAGATTACACCAACCATATTTTATTTTGCTTTTCTAACACTTTTTTCTCTGTGTCTTGGGCCATATCTACATAGGCATGGCATCACTATATCACAATACTACTTCCTTACTGAACACATGCTTGAAAGGCTGGTCACTATTTACATTAGACGTATGTATGTAGCCTTGCAGCTGTGTCTGCTGACCTCACAGCCAGTAATTGACTTCTCTTCCCTGCTGCATCCTCTACACATGCTCAAGTTCCTAAAAGTTCAGTGAGCAGGAGGAGGAGAAAGCAACCTCTGCCAGAAAAGAGGAGAAAGGGGGCAATCATTAAATATCTGGTTAGAAATGCATATAATAAAGTGCTAAAAATAGCAGTTGGGTTTAGGGTAAAATAAATGACAAGTCCCCCATTTTTTAAGGATATGTGTACCCTGTTATTTACTCACGTTACATCTTACTACTAACTTCAGATTTTTAATTTGCCTTGTTATTAAGTGGGGGACAACATTTAACGCACCATCAGGCATATTCAATAACTTGCAGGGAGGTTAATACAATTTGCAGGGAGAGATTTAATAAAAGTTTTTATCATTAAAAATGGTGCTAATTTTGCCCCAACCAATCACGTCAGCTTTTAAATGTTAAATGTTGGGGCAAAATTAGCACCATTTTTAATGATAAGAACTTGTATTGAATCTCCCTGCAAGTGTATGTATGAATGAACCAGCTGTTCGGTCAGGGTCATTGACGATCACACCTGTCTGTGTATGTACCTTAACCTTATCATATAATGAAAGGCCTCCACTCACTGGATTTCAGGGAGATCTCATGCTAGCTCTCATTCTAGATAAATCAGTGTGTCAGTGCTTAATTGAGTAATTAACAAAAATGTGAAACCAGATTGATCTGTTCAAGGATCCATTCACCTTCAGAGAGTAAAGTTTTCATATACGATTGAGAAATTTTTTAGAAGGTTCTGGCAGATTGAAAGCAATATCTAGGATATTGTGTCAGATTAAAAGCAATCTTGTGGATCTTGTGACAGACTGAAGCTAGGTACACACACTAGTGATAAAGCCCCGATAATGTTGGATCCAGTGGTATTGAGGCTTTATTGCTAGTGTGTGTAGCGGCTTTCCCAAATGAGTGCGCGGGCAAGCGGCCATTCGGGAAAAAAAAAATTTCCTTCAGCGGCGCTAATCTCCCAATAGGGGAGTCGGCTACGGCCGAGAGTAACACACATTCTATCCAGATCTTTAAAAAATCTGTAATATGTGTACCCAGCTTTAGCCTGAACAAATAGGAAATCTACACATCACAAGGCTGTGTAGCAGTTCATTAAAGAGTAATGTAGGAATAAAACACATGGAGCATGGCTGAACTAGTGTTGTTTAATTGCCATCACAGTACAGCCCTACTTACATTAATTAATTACATTTAATAAAATTGTCCCTAATAGAACGAATGATCTGGCAACCCAGTTGTCACCTTTCCCTTCAAGACACAAACACATATAAAATCTACATGCAGAAGATCAATTTGATGATTTTGCATTATAACAGTTCTCCATTGTTATAACACATAAAACCATATGTTGGTGTAACTGGTACATTACATGAGAAATCCCTACCATACTCTGTAGAATAAAAAAAGTTGTCCAAAAGGTAGAATAAAAACACTCACAGTCAGTGTCCCTGACTCCCCTCGCTCCTGATGGTGGTGCTGTCTGTCATGAGTCACGCGGCGGGTAGAGACAATAGACCACAATCTCCATCCAACCCACTAAATGTTATACATACATGCCCCCCACGCTATGCACATAAGAAAAAAATAAACAAGGCAAATCCTGTCCTTAAAATGGCATGTCCACCCCCAAAATAAAATTTAACCCACTAATTGTCCCACTGTGAAGTTTAAAAAAATCCTTACCTTACAACCCTGCTCCAAATGGTTCTCCTACAGTGCTTGTCCAAATTCCAGGAAAGTAAACAGTAGGAGATGGTTTGCTAGTTGCAGGAAGCAGAATCAGTGTGTCATAGGAGCAAGGGGCTGTAAGTAGCGTTCTGAATCTTTTTTTTTACTAAACTGATACAGCGTTTGGGGGTGGGCAGGGATGCCCTACATTATATCAACATTTTTTATTGAAGGTGGAGGTACCCTTTAAGGGTGGACATTTTAATTAGCTGGTACGTAGCCTTGCAGCAGGTAGAATGAATTTTTTTTTTTTGAGATTTTTCTTTTGACACATGCAACTCTGCCCCTGGGTACACACTGGCCTATTATTTGTCCCGACGGAGCATTCACTGCGAGAAATAGGGGCCGCGGCTGACTGCGATCGTCCCATAGGGAACCGCATGATCGGCGTGATTTACCAATGGACCGGTTGGGGCCGGCCACCCCACACACCACCAGATATTTCTGCTGGTGTGTACCCAGCCTTAAATATACACAAGGTACCTCCTAGGTGTCCAATCCCATCTGGCCACCTCTCTGCCAGATAGACAATACTCCACAATATAAAGAATAGGGTTGTCTGTCATTTATAAAAGAGTGTACCCAGCCTTAGGCAATGGTAGAGGTGCAGCCCAGATCCACTAGGTATTGTTGTTTATTACAGAAAGTTATTTTATACAATAATGAAGATAGTTGGGGTTATTCAATAAAAGGTCTTATCGTTTAAAATGGTGAAAATTTTGCCTCAACCAATCAGATCTTACTTAACATTTGAAAGCTAACATCTGATTGGTTGGGGCAAAATTAGCACAAATTTTAAACGATAAGAACTTTTATTGAATCTCCCTGAGTGAGTCTAATGTACATCTAGAAGATAGATGTATTTTAAGTGTTTTCATTTAAAGACCTATAATGTTTTTTTATTTATTGTCTATAGGACTTTATTGCACAAATTCTCATATAGACTAAAGCAGATTGTTGAGTATAATATTTAATCTTATAAACAGATATATCTGAGGACTTCCATATCTTTTCTAGGTCCCCTCTCTGGTTAGTTTTGAGACTCAAGTGAATACCATTCTGACTTGTCCTTGTCTGTAGCGTTGCTGTTATTTTACATAGAAATTACATTTGCTCTCTCGTGTTTCCTTTTATACTGGGCTTGATTAAATGTGTCTAAAAGAATTAGGAAAACAGGATAAATTGATCTACATCTTCAGGGCCTTCACATGTAATAGGACCATCAAGGTCCATGGCTGTCTAAGTGCATTTTATTGTAAGATGCAATGTAGGATGAGCCTATTATAGGGCTGGTGGTAATTGAAGGGTATTCTAGTCTGGACTGATCATTACCTACTGCCATTAACCTTCATCTTAAAAGTATTTGCAAGACCGGTATTGATTGGGCTGAGCAGAAGTGATGCCTGACACTTTTCAGTCATTCTGCACTTAGTCAGGGTTTGCCCAATTGGAAAGGTAAGTATTTTAAGTATTTTAAGGGAGCACACTTAGTCTAAATTACAATGAAATATAATGTAAGTGCTACTGATTTGTTTAAAAATTATTTCAGGGTGATGCACCATGAGGCACAGTCCCTGAAAGGTGAGTTAAAGAGACATTAACTGATGTTATATCGGCTAGTGCAATGTCAACTCCATCATTGTGGCGGCTGCATGGTAAACATGGAAGCTAACCACAAAGCAAGCGCAAGTGATGTTATTCTTGCTTAGCGCCTTACCATTGTGGGACTTTTTAACTAGAGCCAGTCTCACAATGGTAAAATATGGTGGGAGCAGCTATGTGAATATTACATTGCCGGAGTGATTGCGGGGGGGAGCTGATAGCATTACTCTGTGCATCGCCCTGTTTTTTATGTATTCAAAGTCAATAAAGAGTTACTGGACGCTATTGACATATGGGCTGGTGACCACTTTTCTGACATGACATTGTATCAATTTTTGCCACAGTTACTATAAAAGTTTGTTATCTGACATTACCAATAACAAACATTTATAACTACGGCCCCTATATATATGTATGAAAGAATGGCACTGCTATTTAGCTGAGATACTTTTTCTGAGATAGAAGTGTATTTTAGTTTGTTTATGGTCTTTCAGCAGTTATTGCCTTTTAATGGGATAAAAATAAACTAAAGTTGCCTTGGGTATTCTGCATGTATAGATAACTTTGCACATTTTACGTGTTTATAAGATTCTTTTATTATTGATTTTATCCCATGCATTTTAGAGTTTAGCTCCAAAATACTGAATAGATTGAGTAAACTAAAAAACTCAAGTTATAAAAGCATGTGATTCCTGAGGTTTCCCCTTATGTTGCAGCCTAAAGGTCACTATACCCAGGCCTGCATCCTCGCAGCTATTTTTATTATCCACAAATAATCTTGAGAAAATGACATAGTATATCTAGGCCAATGTACTAAGAGCCACCATTGTGGCTTTTAATTAAATTTTGCACAAAACATAGAAATAAATCAATAATGACCCATTTTGCATTCCATTTGCATGAACTTAACGCATCAGCCAGCATTTATTAATCTCATAGAAAAACCTTATTCACATAAATCATATTTCATTACTTGAGCTTTGAAGAATCACAGATTTTCTGCATCTGGTACATAGCCGAAACTGCAAATACATGCTAAGAATATAGATCATGTTAGCATTTTTGTTAGTGCTTGCTTCTTATGATATATTGTCCTGCATTTTCCATTGTTTATTTAGGTATATCATCAGTTTGGCCTTTAAAATCTGAGTCAGCACATTATCCCTAACAATCTTCCTATGCATGTTGGCAGGCTCTGCTTTTTCACAGATTTGGTCATTAAATTACTGATGTCCATGTTGCCTCTTATTTGTATAGCAAACAGCTCTAGAATCAGGGAAAAGGGAATGTAGGTGCCTATTTTTTCTTTAGATATCAGGGGAAAGTGCAGGATTTTCAAGGGGGGGGGGGGGTTCCTGCATGGGTTACCTTGGACAAAGTGCAATGATGTCATTTACATTTTTAAAATGTAGCTTTATAACACAATTATCATGTTTAATCATAGAACTGTTTAATTAATTTAAAAAATATTTTTATTACTATATTTTTACCGAAGGAGCCTCCTCTTCTGCTATGTGTGCTCATATCCAGCTCGCAACAGCAGCAAGGAATTGGGATTTTGTACGTTTAATATCTCCGCATGGGAGCGTCTTTGAACAAAGTAAGTAAAAAGTAAACAGGTTTTTGTTTGGTGAATGAAAAGGTTCAATTTTTGTTTTTGGAGGGATGGACTTGCCCTTTAATGGAAGGTGTGGGTTATATAGTGAATAATGTATCCCCTACTGTAAATTATAAGGATATTAGATGTCACTGAGGAGTTCTGTGTCTATATTAAAATACAAGGACACAGGCTGAGTTATACAGGTCAGGGAACTTTGGGTACCACTCATGTATTATAAGGAATAGTGTATCCCCTACTATAAATTATAAGGATATTAGAAGTCACTGAGGAGTTCTGTGTTCATATAAAAGTGCAAGGACACAGGCTGAGTTATATGGCCAGGGAACTCTGGGTACCACTAATATATTATAAGTAATTATGTATCCCCACTGTAAATTATAAGTATATTAGACATCACCGAGTAGTTCTGTGTCCGTATAAAAGTACAAGTACACACTTGTGTATTATAAGTTGTAATGTATTTCCCACTGTTCATTATAGTATATTAGAAATATCCTTATAATTAACAGTAATCAAAGGACAGTAAACAGTAAATCAAAGTGCTCTGTAATTTGAACAGCCTACGCTCTTCAGTCATATATATTTGGAATCTACACACCTTCAGCTGTACATATCGGTGCCATACTTTCATACATACATGAAGAATTCCAGACACTGTCATCCATGGAACTCGGTGCTTTTAGGAGATTTCGTGAAAAAATAAATTAAGATGATTCAAAGGTTGAAATCCTACCTAAACCCACTTGACAAGCAAAAAAAACCCCACTAAATGTCAATCTCCCACATGTCCTGAATTGAACGGTTTGCCATATGTGTGGGTGCACACAGAGACGTGGCCACCAAAACTAGCTGAAATGGGAGTCACGTACAAGTGCAATTACAAGAAAAAATCAAAAAACGCCACAACCCACAACCCGACTGGTACTGAGAGATGCACAAGTTTTTGCACACTTTACTGATCCTAAAAATTCAATTCAGTCTTTTTTTCCCTCTGCAATATTTCCTAATAAATAGGCTTAATTTCCCTTGAAATCAGAGGAATAATAATCTGCGTTTACTTTACCGCAGGGCCGCCATCAGACTTTTCTGGGCCCTATACTGGGTAGATTTCTAGGGGCCCCCCTAAACACGCACTAACTTAGACACGTTACACACAGACTAGGACACATATTAAAAAGACACATTTTGCACACACATATACAATAACACTTATGCCCCAATGTCCAGTACACACATTGCCCAGTATATATAAAAGGCCCCAATGTCCAGTACACACATTGCCCAGTATATATAAAATGCCCCTATGTCCAGTACACACATTGCCCTGTATATATAAAATGCCCCCAATGTCCAGTACACATATTGCCCAGTATATATAAACTGCCCCAATAGACAGTAAAACCACTTACTGACCAAATCACTGCTGTATACCACCAGACATGCAGGCACCAGACATAAAAACTCCCAGGTAACAAGAACATGCCCCCTTTCTTTTTTTCTGGGAACGGAACGCAGTATTGCCTTTTCCTCATTCTCTGAGCCCCTTCCAAGTCCGGGGCCCATACTGGAGAACCCCCTTCCCCCCTGATGGTGGCCCTGATTTAACAATACCACCGGGGACATTGGGCAGCTTGGAGAACACAATCTTTTATTGTGTAAAAAAAAAAAAGGTGTGTATCACTAAGAATTGTTTGTATGTGCATTTCACTTTTTTTTTAATCATTCCCAAAGATAATCATCAGATCATCTTAGGGAATGATAACGAACTTGGAATACGGGCATAAATGCCCATTTTCCAAGTCAAAATCTGATCAGAAAATTCACTTCCAGGATGTGATTTTTCATTCACTGGCAAAGATCAATAATTAGGTGATCAAAACTGATCACCTAATATTGATCTCTGCCCAAAGACTTACAAAAAATCCAATTTGTGAATGGTACTCCTGA
Organism: Hymenochirus boettgeri; assembly: GCA_019447015.1. Lineage (NCBI taxonomy): Eukaryota > Metazoa > Chordata > Amphibia > Anura > Pipidae > Hymenochirus > Hymenochirus boettgeri. Next base: position 213,631,143 of record CM033473.1, on the reverse strand, counting down.
GTTCCATTCACAAACACTATAGTAAGCTGTCACACACTTATAGCTTACTGTACCCTGTACTGCACTGCGATCTGAATAGAGATCGCAGTGCAGTACCCCATATAAACCACCAGGGACAGACAGGGGGAAGCCTAAGGGACCCCGGTAAAGCAGGAAATCTTGTGACATCACCGGGGGTCTCCCTTACCGCACGGCTCCTCCTGTACGTTCACGACAGAAAAGTTGTGTTATCTCTTTGTTGGACAAAACTGAGGGGGGGATATAGGGGACTAGGGGGGCACTTGAATGCTGCCCCCCTATCATCCCTAGCATGTATATATACGTTATGTGGCAGTTAAAGAGGCAGGTGCTGAAATCGGGACACATAGCAGGAGGGGGGACCCCTAAACATGCCACTAACACATATATCACATATAAGAACAGGAAAAGAACACGTATACCAACATTGAAGGGGAAAAGCAAGACAGGAGAAAGAACATGGTCATCCCATATGTAGCAGGGGTCTCTGAGAAATTAGGAAGAATTTTCAATAAACACCGTATCCCTGTCTGCTTTAAACCGAACAACACACTGAGGCAGCAATTGGTACATCCGAAAGACCCAATACCGAAACATAAGATAAGCAACATCATATACGCAGTGCAGTGCAGTGAAGAATGCTCTGATTTGTATGTGGGGGAGACCAAACAGCAACTGCATTAACGTATGGCCCAGCACAGAAGAGCCAATTCCTCGGGTCAGGACTCAGCCATGTACCTGCATCTTAAGGAAAAAGGACTTACCTTTGAAGATTGCAATGTTAACATATTGGCAAAGGAACATGACTGGTTCAAGAGAGGTGTCAAGGAGGCCATTTATGTGAAAATAAAGAAACCAAGCCTAAATAGAGGTGGGGGGGTTCGACGCCAACTGTCTGCCATGTACAATGCTGTTTTGACACCTTACTCTGGGCGTTCCTATAACACCTCTTAGCCACTATGCAATCATGCCCTTAACACTTGGCTGTGATATGCTAATTGGGACTTTCCAGGGAACATAATTGCCACATATTCTTGTACAAGTCATTCTGAATTGAAAAAGCCAGTCGGATGACTAGCGAAATGTCTTCAAGAACTAAACTTCAAGTCCAGTTGATCTAATTGAATACAACAGATATACCATATAACACATATATTATTTCTTAAAGATGTCTCAAGCAATACAGTCATGTAACTGTAGAACTGGCTTAAAGGAATAATTAACTTGAAAAGTGAACTATTACTTTAATGTATTGATTGAAGACCTCCTGGTTAAGGAGCTATGCCTTATCTTCTGTTCTTCAATCAATATCTCAGGAGCCAGGAACGAAGGTATATTTAGCTTTGGCACGATCCACCTCTAAGCAGCACTGAAAATTTCTAACCGCTTCCAGGTTCTAATCAACTATAGCACGCATGCACGAAGACCCCCCAGTCATCAATCAATACATTAGAGAAATAGTTCACTTTTCAAGTGAACTATTCCTTTAAAGGAGAATTAAAGCTAAAATATAATCAAACCTAAAAGAATTCTGTAACTCATTACGTAAAAGATTATTTCCCAAAATGTTAAAAGGTGAAAAAACATTTATTTAATTCTGCTGGTTTCTGACTTCCCCAGTTCTGCAGCCCCCTATACAGAGATGGATCAAAATCAAATAGGGCCCTAGGCATGACTGTCATTTAGGGCCCCTGTTCGCTATATGTTTATTGTATGGACCATAATAATGTTACTACATCTAAAGATTGGCCCCTTGAAGCCTAGTCCTGCTCAGCTCCTACCATAGTGTGTCCTGGACAGTTTTACATGCACTAACAGGGAGATTCCATAAAAGTTCTTATAGCTTAAAATGGTGCTAATTTTGCCCCAACCAATCAGATGTTAGCTTTCAAATGTTAAATAAGATCTGATTGGTTGGGGCAAAATTAGCACCATTTTAATAGATAAGAACTTTTATTGAATAACCCTGTAAGTGAGTTCTCTAGGCAGAGCAGCTAGAAAACCAATCCTGTACTCACAAAAAAGAGGGCTACAGAAATGCCAGCATTATAGATGATTTCTCCACGATGCTGCTTATTTCAGATGTGAGAGTTGTAGTTAGGAATTATAGAATTTGTTGAAGGGCAATTAATCTACCCTCTATTTGTGATTGTCTTCATCCCTGGGTCTTACCTAATTACTAATAATGAGCCCTACTAAGTCTGCTTCGTGAAGCCTGCTCCAGACCCGCCTCTACCACAACCTAGTTTTGAATCAATGGGAAGATACGTTATGCAAGGAGTGTGTTTTCTTATTGGTCATTCCTGCCAGAGTCTTGGACTATGGCAGGGGAACCAGTATGCAGCTTCACAAAGCAGACTTTTTAGGGCTAATTCTATGTAATTAGGTAATACCCAGGGGTTTGATCCCCCTCACCCTGGGTACTGAGAAGAGTTTAATTGCCCTTTAACACTCATTTAAATGTTAAATTTAATTCTGCTTTAAATTATGAATTCGGTTGAAATTTTATCTAGACCTAATTTGTTTACTTTTTATTGATACAATCATAAATGAATAATTAAAATGTGTTGTTAACTAAAGGGGATAACATCTTCAGATAGCATATTCAAAAATGTTTGCACATTTTAAAAAAACTATATTGTGGGCTGATATAGTGTATACCACACAGGGACAGACACAGGGAGCATTACAGTAAGTGCTTTAGAGAGTCTGCATTACGTTTTATTTGAATGGAATACTCCGTAGAGTGTGTCACACTGGATACGCACAGTTGCTTGCTGTATTACATTTTATTTTTAAATTGTAATTGTTATTAATGTGGGACTATGATTTCCGTTACCAAGAAGTAGTAAATTAGAATCTCACCTTTATTAATGTTGCCTTTTCAATGGTTCAAGCTGTGAAAATGTGATCTCAGCAAGCTATTGGACACAATAATAAGTGCCCTCATTTTGCACACTTGCAATTTATCTTACATTTTTAGTTTTCTATTGTTAAAGAGTTTTTAACTTTATCTTTCTTATTGTAGAAAAAAAAAAAAATCTTTCCAGACTTGAAGATGGAACTTATTTCATTTCAATCTTAAAGGGGAACAAAAGATTCATTTTTGTGTATGGGCGCTTTTCCGTCCGTTTGGTCGTGGTTTGTTGGTCGATATTTGGGCCATATTAGTAAAGGCGCGGTTTCGATATTTTGTGATACTGCGCCTTTAACAAGCACTGACGTGTTTGTAAATTTATGATCATGCGAAAATTTACGGTATCGGCCCTTTATCTATGATTGCTATCGTAAATTTACTACCATTGCAGTATTTCACTACCACATGGTATTGTACAAACGTTCAATAAGATCACGACTGTACATTTACACAATGATACTTTTACAACTACTGATGTTTTTTAAAAGTAATTAAAAATGTTGTCCGGGCTCATAAACTGAGCTAAGGCTGAGTTAAAGAGTAACTGTGGTCTCCATACAAGTGAACCTAGGATGCTGCCTCTAGCTTCTCTGGATCTGGATTTTTAAGAAGCCCCCCCCCCCCAAAAAATTGATCTTTTATGAAGCTAGTTACAGACCTGCAACCTTTCACTGTCCATTCCTCTACCTATGAGCACCTTAGGGAGAGGAAAAATAATATTTTCATACTTGTAGCTAGCTTTAAAAATAATTTATTTAATCATTAGTTGTCTATGCGGCACAGTAAGCCTCCGCATAAAACATAGCTTTCGCTATGCATTAGCCTTTACTCATTTTATCATAAAAATGATAGCCTAGCCATTACTCATTTTATCATAAAAAAATATGTTTGCACAGGAAGTACTTATATCTCTATATTCCAGGCTTTCTTGGCTATGCTAAACTTTCCTTTCCTTGGTGCAGTTCTCACTTTTAAAGATAACTGAAGCAATGCCACTTGGCTAGTAGGAACTGTAAAGAAAAGATGTGTTCTAGGAGAAAGGAACCCCATTACTCCATTATCTTGGAGTCCAAAAGAGCCAGGAATGCAACACAGTAAATCCACTTTAAAGGGATGTATTTACTTTGAAGGGCTTTTCAGTATGGACAATTGTCACAAAAAAACTATTTAAATGAGGGAACACTTGAAGGAGCAAGCAGGTAAAGAAAAAATAAAGTTATTTTCAAACAATAAAAAGTATGAGAAGCACAACTAGCTCTTCGAACAGTAAAGTGTGATGCCCCGAGTATAACTTCAGCGCCTATACCCCAATCTACAGCCGCTGTCTTCACCTATAGACAAGCTCCCGATCGTCAGGAGACTTGTTGTGCCTCGCTGTACACGGTTACCCCCAGGTCTTAGAGCGCAAGGTATAGACACTGAGGCCGGATATACTCTGGAAAACCGGAACACCAATGGAGCTGAACAGGAACTGGAAGACAAGAAAAGACAATAATACAGGATAACAATGAACGAAGAGAAGAACAATGATAATATGACAAGACAAGAACAAGACTTGGCAACTAGAACTAGATATGGCTACTAGAACAAATAGCAGGGACCACTAGCTTGGCTATACCAAAACTATAACAGGCAAAGGAGAAATAACTGAAACAGGCTTAAGTAAAACAGAGGAACCAATGGGGAATCTGATGCAGGAATTGGCTAACAGGGCAAGTTTGAATTCAATTGGATCTCCTCCGCCCCACCTGGGAACTACAGGAGTGGAGGAGATAAGTAGAGGTGCCCGTGCACGTTGCACGGCACCAGAAGGAGAGGCGCGAGTGAACCTGAAGTTGGAATTCGGTGAGGTGGGTAAGTGTCGCAACCTGACATTACCCCCCCTCTCATGAGGAGCCACTGGACCCTTTAAGGCAGGTTTTTCTGGATTTTCCTTGTGAAATTGGTCAATGAGTTCTTGAGCATAGATACAATACAAGAATTGTGGAAGCACTCCAATTAGGCTAATTTCTTGTATTGTATGTATTTATTGGGAGGCTTGGTCAAGCCTCCAGTGGTATTAGCACAACACTCCCCAACACCCCCCTTTATGGGAGGTCCTCTGCCTTTAATATAAAGCACTGGATGGCCTCTTCCCTCATTTTAAAAGCCAAAGGGCTGAGGGGGAAGGGAGAGAGCCTGTTATATGGATCCAGTGTGTAAGAATGAGAAATGCAAAAGTTTGCTAATGTAAAGTAAAAGAAATTGAAAAGGTTAGCGTTAGGACCTTCCAACTGGGGTTACCTTGACGTGGTTGGAAGGCTTTTCATTCATGTGATCACGTAATGTATACTAAAACCCCTTTGTTTATAAAGTATGCCAGTGTGCAGATAATATGATATTGTATGGGGCTCTAGAATGTGCATTGATTATCTTTTCTATGTTTGTATAATGTTTTGTTGACCAGATCAGTAGCACTTCTCGCTAATGTAGCTGTAAATTAGCCTAATTGGAGTGCTTCCACAATTCTTGTATTGTATGTATTTATTGGGAGGCTTGGTCAAGCCTCCATGTGGTAATAGCACCCCCAACACCCCCTTTAATGGGAGGTCCTCTGCCTTTAATATAAAGCACTGGATGGCCTCTTCCCTCATTTTAAAAAGCCAAAGGGCTGAGGGGGAAGGGAGAGAGCCTGTTATATGGATCCAGTGTGTAAGAATGAGAAATGCAAAAGTTTGCTAATTGTAATTGAAGTAAAAGAAATTGAAAAGGTTAGATGTTAGGACCTTCCAGACTGGGGTTACCTTGACGTGGTTGGAAGGCTTTTCATTCATGTGATCACAGTAATGTATACTAAAACCCCTTTGTTTATAAAGTATGCCAGTGTGCAGATAACATGATATTGTATGGGGCCTAGGAACGTGCATTGATTATCTTTTCTATGTTTGTATATAGTTCTTGAGCATAGACCTGATGATAAGGGACCCAGCATCTTTCTTCAGGACCGTAACCTCTCAATAAGATACTGTAAAGAATTCTGGAGCAAATGTGAGTCCAAGATTTTGTCAACCTCAAATTCTGTTTCTCCCTGGACTTCAACTGGAGGAGGAGGTTCAGATGTGGCATGAGCAGAGGCAGCTGATTTTAAGTAATGAAACATGAAATGAGTTTGTACTTTTGTTGGGTGGAGGTAAGGCCACTTTGTAGGTTACTCTATTGATTTTCTGAAGAATAGGATATGGACCGATGAATTTAGGACCCAACTTAGAACAGGGTTGACAAAGAGAGAGGTTATGAGTGGAGACCCACACAAGATCACCAGGAGAGAAGTCCGGTTGCTTAGATTGATGTTTATCTGCAAACTCTTTTTGATGAGTTGAGGCCCTTTTAAGATTTACTTGTACCTGGCGCCAGATAGATGACGTGTTGAAACCAGTTTTCTAAGAGAGGAAAGTTGGAAGTGGGTCCAGTTAATGAAGATGCTTTGGGATGACGGCCGTAAATGCAGAAAAATGGAGATGTACCTGTAGAAGCAGGAATAGTATTGTTATAGTAAAATTTGGAAAATGGTAAAAATTCAGCCCACAACTCCTGGCAATCTGAGACAAAACAACAAAGATATTGTTCTAGCAATTGGTTAGTTCTCTCTGTGTGGCCATTAGACTGGGGATGGAAAGAAGAAGAAAAAGAGAGAGAGAGATACCCAGCCAAGTACAAAAGGAGTGCCAAAATTGGGCTACAAATTGGACCCCCCTATTTGACACTATGTTTTTGAGAACACCATGGAGCTGAAAAATATGCTTAACAAATAACAGGGATAAATCTTTGGCAGATGGAAGTTTGCTAAGTGGTATAAAAAGTGAGCCATTTTACTAAAACGGTTGACTATCACCCAAATAACCATTGCTCCCAGGGAAACAGGCAGGTCGACAATGAAATCCATGGAAATGTGCGACGATGGAGAAGGAGGCACAGACAGAGGCATAAGCGTACCATGAGGGATGTTTCTGGGCGTCTTACTGCTGGCACAAACTATGCAGGATTTAACCTAAACTTTGGTGTCTCTGGATATAGAGGGCCACCAGACATGATGGGACAGGGGTTCTAAGGTGTTTTTCTCCCCTGGGTGACCTGCCAATTTAGAATCGTGAAATTGTTGGATCACCTGTAAACAGAGACTGAGAGGAACAAACAACAGGTTAGTAGATTTACCAGGAGGAACGTCAGACTGAAAAGAGTTAAGAAGATCAGAAAGATCAGGCAACAACTGAGATGTAGACAAAGCATTTAAGAAACAGTGAGAAGGAAGAATAGGTTCAGGCAAGGTTTCATAATCAGAAGGGGAATCAGAAAAAATAGCGTGAGAGTGCATCAGCCTTCACATTCTTGGCTGTTGGTCTATAGGTGATACTAAAGTGGAATCTTTAGAAAAAGAAATGCCCCCTAGCTAATGTCTCTAATCTTCAAAAGCCATTTTACCTGTTAGGAGCTCCCGGTTACTAATATCATAATTAGCCTCCGCTGGGGAAAACTTTTTAGAAAATAGGCACATGGATGCAGTTGTTCAGGATCACCAGAATATTGGGACAAAACACCACATACACCAATTTCCTAGGCATCCACCTCTACTATAAAGGGTAGATTAACATCGGGGTGTCCTAAAACAGTTGCATTACAAAAGGCCTCCTTTAACTTAAGAAAGGATGCCTGAGCCTGTTGGGGCCAGGGAGAATGGAAGGCTGGTGGGAAAACTTCTTAGAAACCTCCTATAGAAATTGGCAAATCCCAAAAATCTTTGCAGGGTTTTGAGGATTTTTGGGATCCATAGTGAGGCCTTTATATGAGATGATAAAACCTAGAAAAGGAATCTGCTGGACCTCGAAGGAACACTTCTCTAAGTTGGCAAACAGATGGTTCTCTCAGAGTTTAGCAAGGACCGACTTGACGGGGCTGTTCTAGAGAGGATGAAAAGAAAATTGTCAAAGGGCATAACTAGCTATTGATAGTGGCCATCCTTGGTGTTAAAAGCAGTCTTCCATTCGTCCCCTTGACATATTCTAATTAAATGATATGCTTCTCTTAAGTCTAGCTTGGAAAAGATAGAAGACACGACTACTTGGGAGAACATATCGTCAATCAAGGGTAGGGGATACCTATTTTGGACTGTGATGTGGTTCAAGGCACGAAAATCAATACAAGGTCTCAGACTACTGTCCTTTTCCACAAAGAAGAAACCCGCCCCCGCAGGTGAGTTGGAAGGCCCAATAAACCCTTTTTCTAGATTTTCTTTAATATACTGCCGGTATGAGTCTTAGGGCTGGTATGGTTGTAAAGATCTCCATGTCCACATCCTCCGCCCCACCTGGGAACTACAGGAGCAGAGGAGATAAGTGGAGGTGCCTGAGCGCGTCTGCACGGCACCAGGAGAGGCGCAAGCACGACTAGGCGCGTGAGCCCGAGGGCGGCGGATGATGACGTGACCCGCTGGAGATTCCCGGGGAGTTGGCGTTCGGTGAGGGAGCGAAGACGGGTAAGTGCCGCAACCTAACATAAAGGAGGTGAATTCTGTGGCCATCCATAGTCATTGGCAGACTTCAATGTTTATATCTTCTTTGAGGAGCAATGATGTTCTGGAACCCATTTATTGTAAAATGACTGCTTAAAATCCTATTTTGTTGCAAATATTAGCCACTATGTACACTTTTCAGTTAGAATTTGTAAAATCTATGCATAAAAATTTAAAGAATTGCACTCACTCACAGATTAATATACTAATCGGCCAATATTTCATGGCTGCACAATCGGCCATGATTTTGTATCATTAGTTATAAGTAGAATTCTTATGCTCTTTTTATTTGTGTTTCTTTCCTTTTTTTTATACAATAAATTGGATCCAGGGCATCACTACTTACATGTTTGTGGTCACTGTCAAAACATTTTTTATGTGACACATGGGTCAAAAAATAGCCCCATGTGTACCCAGCCTTTGAATTACTTTTATTATACACTATTTGCCTTCATTCTCAGTTCACAATTGTTTAATTACCGCAATATGTTCTCCACTGTATCCTTTAATATACTGTATAGCCACTTTATCTAGTATCCACCCTTTCTTTGAATGAGCGACTACCACAGGATTAGCCCTACAGACCTATAGCTATATACATCTATACCGAAAAATAGGTTATTTCAAATTGACCATAACTGCAAACAATAATTCTTCCAAACCACCACTGTATCATTTTTTTGTTGATCTGCCCCCTATTTCTTTAGATATCCAATCTAAAACTTCTTACATTTCAGCTGTCAATCAAGTTTCTTGCTATTCCTCTGTGAGTAGTTTTACTGCAGCTGGCATGGTGACAGTTGGAATGCTGCAGAGTTTTGACAGTTGGAATGCTGTATGCTGTGTGCAGGCTTGACAGTTGTGGGGAAAAAGTCAGGTCGGAAAGGAAGTGGGAGTGGTTAAAAGAGGGAGGGAGGATACTACTCCTAAACAAAATGTGTGCTGTATTGAAGGCATGCAGGAACACACAGAGTAAGTGCTACTTACATGTATTTAATTATAGATTAAGATGATGCAGTCATTTTTTCAGTATAGTGTCCCTTTAAAATCATCCAAAGCATTTGGTAACAGCCCTTATGTTAAATACAGAGAAATCGATCGGTGCGCTGTCAGCCTCTGCATGACGGAAACTTTGACAGCACACCTCTAGTACATTCAGCCACCCAGAGATGTAGGAAGAACATTTCTTAAGGTTCTGCCGATAACAAAATGCTAGCAGTAAAATATCTGGAACCACAAACTGACTATTTAAAACAGCTGTTAATTACCACCCCATTCCTATTACACCAGACAGTTGGAGAGATTCAAAACTATTTAATCCTGGTCTTGAATAAAGATTAAAGTCCCAAAGTCCCAAAAACTGCCCACCAGGAGGCTAGCAGAGTCCATATAGGACACTGCCTGCTAGCTGGCCTCAGGTAGATTTTTGCCATGCGTACTGCAGCCCTTCTCCCCCCTCCCTCCCCCTCCCTCCCTCTCCCTCCCGTTCTACTATCCCTCCCCCTAGCATAAAACCCCTTCAGTACTGATTTCCCCCAGGTCGCACGCCCCAAACCGCATATTTTTTTTTTTTAGAAAGCTCCCCAAACTCTTACTTACCTCTCCTCTTTCCTCCGGCGAAGTGAGCTGCCGGCAGCCGCGTCTGTGATTGGCTGCCGCTCAGCTCATTTCCTTGCAAGCAGAGGGCCGGGAGCGCGGCGGAGGAAAGAGGGGAGGTAAGTAGAGTTTGGGGGGCTTTCTAAAAAAAAAAATATAGCGGTTGGGGCTGGGAGCCCAGGGGGGATCTTATATTAAAAAATCAATTTTAGGGTGGACATACCCTTTAATAATCGGATTTAACATTTATGTGATTACCCAGAAAATGTTATGAGGCTTATTTGCATTTTGGTAAAATGTAGCAAGCAAAAAGTTCTCTTGTGACATGCCACTGTAATAACTGGATTAACGTGTGTTTCTGTTACCACAACTTTAGACTTTATTACACTGGATGTCAAAATAACTACCAACAGCCACTAGCTCAAATGTCCTGTGTTAAATTGGCCCTAAATGTTGCCATACACATGCGGTCATTCGTCGGCACTCCGATCAATCAGGAACAGACCCTACACTCTAACGATAATAGGTAAATCCCGTCATTCCCCAACGCGATTTACCCATTATCGTTCACCCTAACACATTTACAAAGACAGGAACAATTCATGCGAAAGGTGAACACTAACACAGAATTTACCCAGAACTCAAAGCACAAAACAATTTCATGTGCTCACGGTTCTCTGTAAATGAGCCCCATTGTTTTGGGCCTGGGAATTCTGCTTTCAATTTAAAGGGCAACTAAACAACTCCATTCTTTGGTTGCTGGGAGTTGTAGTTTTCAAACATCTGCAGTGCCAAGGAATTGGGGGTTACTGAATGGGATTACTGTTCATTTAAAGGGCAACTAAGGCCTCAAAAAAATAAATCAGGAGGATGGTATCTATTGTTGAAAAGATTGCCTTCTGATTCTGTATTGTTTTGAGGCTTTAGTTGTCTTTTAAATGGACAGCAGAATTCCCATACAGTAGTCCCATACAGTAATAGCCATACTGGATATGGGGGATTTTAATTACCTTGACATAGATAGTAAGAAAACTGCCAGCACTTTAAAAGGTTTCTATACAGTATTTGCTATATGAGCACTTTGTTTCACAGATTGTGGAAGTTCCTACTAGAAATGATGCTTTGATGTATCTGGGAATATCTAATAACCTGAATTCATTTTGGAGATGAAGGTAATGGGAAGCATAAGGAATTGTGACCATGATATAAGTTGCAAAAACAAATGTGCACTGGGTTAACAAAAACGTTTAACTTTAGGAAAGCTGGTTTTATGCTATTAAAATAATCACTCCTGCTTATTGACTGGGGGGATTCTTATACTGAATGGAAGTGGACTGCGTTTAAAGGATTATTAAACTGTTGCGCTTCTAAACATACACCTTTAATGATCAAGCATAAAAAAATGAGGCCTTCTTCTGTGTGGCTTAATGGTCAGGTAAAAAGGGAAATGCAAATGGCTTTTACATGTTTTTAATAAGAGGGAACAGTACAGGCCTAGAGAAAATATAAAAGATGTAATAAGGAGTGCATAAAAGCAATTAAACTAGCTAAAATAGAAACTAAAATATAGATATCTAAACAAAGTAAAATCAGAAAATGTTTTTTAAGTATATCAATAGTAAAAAGATGAGGAGAGAGACTATAGAACCATTAAATAATGGGGCTAAGATGGATATAGAAGAAGCCAAAAAGACTAATTTACTGAACATTTATAAATTTAGATCTTAAGAAAGCTTAGTCCAGTTTTATCTAGACCACTGTTCCTTATCTTTTCAAATTCTCTTTTGTCTGGTAATGTGCCCCTGGAGAGAAAAAAAGTAGAACCAAGTAAAACCATTATTAAAAAAAGGTAGTCGATTACAGCCTGGTAACTATAGACCTGTAAGTCTAAGGCTGGGTACACACGGAGGGACTATTTGTCCCGACCGAGTGCTCGCTACGAGTGAGTGCTTGGTCAGAACAAATGTCCGTCAGTCGCAGCAAATTCGGCTGCAGGCGAAAGTGTGAACAATCGATCGAGCATTCCCATAGGGAACCGCATTATCAATCGCAATTTTCATTCACGTCTGATCATTCATTCGTCCGATCAGGACGAACGAACGATCGAGGTCGGTCATGGCTGGCCGCCCCACACCAGCCGATATTTTCGGCCAACCAACCAAAAGTGACGTGAATCGGTCGGACGAAAATGTCGGCTGGTGTGTACCCAGCCTAACATCAGGGGTAGGGAAGATACTGGAAACTTAAAAAAAATGTGCATGGAAAAATTGATCTTGCCACACAGGTGACTTATGGTATGTATAAACTGAGGTCTGTTGGTCTACAAAAAAAAGTGTACATAGAGTATTGGTTGTTGGATTGCACACAGAAAGTGTTGGTCAATTAAGATAAATCTATGTAGACTAAAGTTGAGTGCCTCAGGGTTCTGTTCTAGGGCCACTTTAATCTGTTTAAAAATTAATAAGAAGTGGGCATTGATAGCAAGTTTTTTTGTGTTTGCAGAAGACACAAAACTATGCAGAGGTTTGGAATCTCCAAATGTTGTGCAATTGCTGCAAGCAGACCTAGATAGATTATCAAAATGGGCAGCAGAATGGCAATACGATTCAAAATTGATATAATGTAAGGTGATGCATTTGGGGTTTAACAATCCTTGTATACCATAATTGGTAATTCTAAGTTAATCAATTGGAAAAAGATTTGGTGTTCTAGTAGATAACAGACTAAAGGCTCATACCCACGCACAATGTGCGTCCTGAGGCACAACCCCGACACTGATGGCTACATGCAGCAACATCCGTTTCAGACAAGATCATCCTTGTGTATGCGTTCAGTCTGTGCCATCGATCACCACTTGGCGGATCGACAAACGACCCCCGCCCGAACGTATACACATGGACAATTCTAGCCCGAAATGGCCATTCTCGTGTGTGCACTTTACAAGGCACTGGTAAGGCCTCATTTGGAATTGCGTGGCAGTTTTGGAATCCATATCAAAAGGAACATCTTGGAAATTGAAGCAGTTCAGAGAAGGGCAACAAAAATAAAGGGAATGGAGGGGCTTGGCTATGCAGGCAGATTAGACATATTAGAGCTGTTTACATTGGAGAAGCGGGGATATGATCAAGTTACATGAATATATTAATGGCCATATAATAACTCCTCTGGTGTATTGTTCACTAATAGGTCATATCAGAGGACACGTGGACATCCTTTAACATTAGAAAAAAAAGCTTCATCTTCAGGTTAGGAAAGGTTTCTTACGTGAGAACGGTGAAACTGTGGAACTGGTATCATTGGTAACTATTATTCTTCTTGTCCAAAATACTTACCGAGTCAGGAAGGAATTTTGCCCCCTTTTCACTTTTTTTTTAATTCAACTTCCACTACTTTATGTAGGAAAGGTAAAGAACTTTAATGAAAAAGGAGACACTATAATAAAAGTTTACTTTTGCACCTCAAAACATGTAAAATGTGATATTAAAAAGGCTAAATCATTAGGAATTGCCTAAACTGAATATTAATACCCCCACATAAATGAAGAACAAAACAATATGGGATAGCAATCCTTTATAAAAACTCCCAATGATTGGTTGTTCAGTTTTGAGCTTGTTATTGAGATTATTACTGTTGGTAACTTTAGATCTGAAAATTTGGCTTTTCTGGTTATGTGAAATACCTACTTGCCAAGGAAGGTTCTGTATCATTCATTTATTTTTAGGAGCATACAGGCTAAAAAATAATTATTCGTCAAAATGCTGCTTTAATGCATTATTTGGGACGGTATTTATACAGGACTGATATGAAAAACTCCTATATGATCCTTTTACCACAGTGGTTGTTAATGTACGGCAAACAAAATTACCAATCGTTATTGCAGCATTACTTTACCTGCAGATTGCATAACAATGAGTCATTTACCATCACATAAAGGAATAATATGTGTCATTTAACAATATATATCATCCATAGTGTGGATTTTATCTATTTTGTTCCTCCAAGCTGATAAAGTACCACAAAAGAAAACTACAATATTCTACCAGATTCTCAGGGGCTGTGCAGTAACGTCAGATATTTGGAGTGGCATTTAATATTATAACAGATTAACATGCAAATTACTGGTGTACATTATGTAACATAGTGTCCTTCTGTATCTGCATCTTTGACTTTGTATTGTTTAAGGAGGGATGGTGTAGTTTCCCAAACTCCACATGCTTCGTTCCTTCCCTACAGGGATAGAGGAAGTACTGCAAGGTTTGGAGCATACAGGAAATGACATTATTTGGTATAAGACCATTTTTAAGCACCGTTATAACATTTACATTTCTATGGAACAATATTACACTCATTTAAAGGACGGACCCACAAATATACAGTTTGTATTTGTATTTATTTTTTTTTTTAGTTTTTGGCTTGGCGGTGTTGTATTTTATCGAAGGGACATTTGCCTCAATCAATCATTTGTTAAAAACATAAAATCATGTTACACAAACACATTTTCTAAAAACAGAATAAATATTACGGCTGTACTGATGACACAAACCTTGCCTTGTTACCCCTATCATAAAAATATAAAATAAACACTCAGCAGAGCAACACTTCCCTTTAATACAAATGAATACTTATTAATATAGTAATAATGTTGGGCAATACGATGTAACTTTCCGTGTTTTATGGTTTGACAGCTGTAGTATACATTAGCTTCATGGGTCCATGTATTTGTCTAGGACATGGATGCATGGATATGGGATTGCTGTACATCTCAATAAGAGCTCCACCTTTCTACTAAGTTAAATAAATATTTTGCTGCAGTCCTTTTGTTGTCATTTTTTTGTTCTTCTGTTTTGCTACTATTTCTGAACTTTACCACCATAACAGTTATGTTATCAGGCATCCTCTGTAAAATGACTGTAATACGATGCTCTTGCTCCAAAATGAGGCTCGTCCAGACGCTCTTTGATGAATCGAACAGCTTCTTCATTGCTGAATGCATCCCACAGACCATCTGATGCCAAAATCATGAATTCTGGCTGCAGTTTATCCAAGTCAAAACTAAGGATATCAGGGTCAGAGATACAAACATTTAGATTCTTTAGTGGATAATCTCCCAGTGAACAGGACATTGCTAATTCCCTGTACTCTCCAGACCCATTGAAACTGATAAAACCACCTGTAGAATAAAAATAGAAATATATATATAATAATAATGTAAAGGCTTAATAACTGGCTAGAAACTATGAAGCGCTAGGCAGTGTAAAATGTCAAGAAAAAGCTTAATTTCTCTTATATGAATATAAACAAAAGATTCTATTGTGCCAGACAACCAAACATCACGGTCTTTTATTGGACACTAGAGTTGCACAAACCGATTGGGCTCCCTTCCATTTGCAGGTTTGTGGTATAAGAAAGGTTTTAAATCCAAAATTCTAAGTCAAATCTTGAAAATATATACAATGGAATTTTCCTTAAATATAAACAGATTTCCAGTATTGAAACATAAACATATATATTTCTATAAGCACTAAATTTAAAAGGAAGTTCAGTGGGACCCTTAATAACTGTAAAGAAAAATAACCTATTTCTGGAATAGACGGAATTCACCATCACAATGTAACCAACAGGTATTGTACATTGTCTCTGCTCTTCAACAATTCTTTTTGCGCCCTTAGCTTTCCCTTGTTTGTATTTTCCTTTTCTGATTTTCAGTTAAAAGACCAGTATTTCATTAACATGCCCCTTAGTAAATATTCTAAAGCAAGAGAGTACTTATATTATGAATAGTTCCCTCATGGACAAAAGGAGAGAACTAGCAGTCCCTATTTCTAATAGGGCACTATATAATTAATCCCAATCATTTGATATCACAATATCGTACGTTAGTTAAAACGTGTACAGCCTACTCCATATATGGCCCACTTAAAGGTCATACATACAAAAATTCTGATTGTACAATATTGGGCTATTCTTATATGTGGATCATCTTGTATGAAAGATATTTTGACGTTCGTATGACTTTTCCATATCTCAAACAAAAGATATTGTTTTATGATGGCCAACTTCATTTTGTTTTTAACTATTTCTACTCCCCTTTGAGCAGTAAAACCATTGTGTCCCCATACTGCGAGGGAAGAATTTTTCTCTTCTGCGTAATGACAGAGTGGTGGATGCTGCAGTAGTTGCTGTTGTCTGTAATCAAGACATTGTCAACTTAAAGCCTTATACCCAACTGGAAGATCACATGCCAGTCTTTTATCTTGTTTTGCAAACACAGAAATACAAACAGTAATTTCTGAATTTCAAGTGATGTGAAGTTGATTAAGGGCATTCCACCCCCAAAACTATAATCCCCCCAACTACTGGCCCACCATGTAGTGTAGTTTAATCCTTACCTCACATCCCAGCTCCATAGGGTCTCCTGTAAACCCCCCCCCCCAAAGTCTCAAAACTAACCACCAGAGGATAGCAGGTCTCTGCCTGCTATCTAGCCTCCGTAGATATTTGCCATGCGCACTGCAGCCCTTCTCCCCCCTCCCTCCCTCTCCCTCCCTCTCCCTCCCGTTCTACTATCCCTCCCCCTAGCGTTAAACCCCCTTAATATGCTGCTCCCCCATGCCCCCAGCCCCAACCGCATGTTGTTTTTTTCAAAAAGCTCCCCAAACTCTTACTTACCTCTCCGCTTTCCTCCCTGCACTGAATCCGGCACCGCGTCCGTGATTGGCTGCCGCTCAGCCAATCACAAGACGCGACTGCCGGTCCCGCCCCTCTGCTTGCATTCTCGCAAGCAGAGGGCCGGCAGTGCGGCGGAGGAGGAGGAGTAAGTAAGAGTTTGGGGAGCTTTTTGAAAGAAGAAACATGCGGTTGGGGCTGGGGGACATGGGGGACAGAATATTAAAAACCTATTTTAGGGGTGGACATACCCTTTAAACAAAGTATTAACTTTCCACATCCTGCTTACAGGAGAATCCTAGCCTATCTGTGCTATTTAATATACTCACGGTAGTATTATTTATAAATAAATAAATTTATATATTTGAACATTATAAAATAAACGTGTAGTTAGGAAGGTAGAAATTAGAACACTGCTATAAAACTTGCCGCAAGCATTGTTAGTATACTATGTTTTTAAACAATGACCATTAAACATTTTTTTCCCAATTCTTGGTCTTTACACATGGGCGTTGTTTGGAACCCTTAAACAGATGAAAATGGAATGGAATGTGTGTTTTAATGGTTTTTAGCTTTTTTCATCTTCAGACAGTTATAAAAAAACGTGGCATTCACAGTCTGTAGCCATTCATATGGCAGCTTAAAGTCAGTGTAGAATGCAATATGTCTTATGTAGAAATAAACAGAAAATATGGTACAAAATAGAACAGCAATGGGCATAATCAGTAGAGTCAGGCTGTGAACACAGATAATGCTTCCCTCCAGTCAGTGCATAGAGGCTCTTACCTGCTCTCTTAATCCTTTTCCGCTCCTTTAGCTGGTAAGGTTTATGATCATGTGATAAAGGAATAGCGTTTCCGTCTTTGTCACACAACACACCTCGTTGAATCCCCAACATTTGCCACGGTTAGTTTCTTGTCTGATAACAGTGCAATTAAGCATGTGGTACCTGGAAATAATAAGAAAAAACCCCACATTAGCAAGATTACTAACCACTGTACACAACAATGATTAGCAACTATGCATGGCAGAGAGTAAAACACCTTCTAGACACAAATTACCCCAATTTATTTGGAAAATATTTTTAATGATTTTTTGTAGCTGTTTTAAAGGGACAGTTTAGTGTAAATTATCAATATTTGTTAAATTATTAGTTTGTGTTAATGCATACTAGTTATTCTACAATTCTCTCCCTTTTGAAAAGTCAGTTGATTTCTTGCCCTTTGCTGTTCCCTGCTGTTGACTTAGTGAGCTGACATTCAGGTCTAATGGTCCTTCTTCTTCCCAGGATGCACCACATCCTTGGAATGTTCCTAACAGTAATTTCTACTGATTGTCTGTTGGATGAGTCAAAGATGCTCAGATCTCTACTGAGCAACTGAATCAGGCGCTGGGTCATGGGCAAGACCACAACGGTCTCTACTAGGGGTCCTGCAAACAGGAAGTCAGTATTTCGGTTGCATTTATTTATACAGAGACAAAATGTTGAATGGGCAGATTAAGGTCATTGGGATGAAAAATACTGCTCTTTTTTCTAAAAAGCATATGTATTTGCACTGAACTTCCCCTTTAATACCCATATTAAAATAGGTTCCAGCCAATTAGGCTGATATGGTAAGTGCTGGGTCCACGGGGGCAGGAAACAAAGTGATCTGAGCGGAACAGCAACAAACATAGGCCACCTCCAACTTGAGATGCTGCCCCACTAAAGACAGGCAGTGCAAGATATAGCTTACGTTTCATTCTTACCCAGCATAACCTGCCACATTGCACTGCCTTTATTCTCAATAAGTAGGGGACCCTTTGGGAATCAGCACACATTTTCTTTGTATTATTTATTGTTAAAAGTTACTGTTTAGATCATTTTCAATTTAGTTATGAAATATGTTTACTTTCCTTACTGATTATTTTAAAACGGAATATATCATAAATTTGTAAATTCTCCATTTGTTTCTTAACCATAGGTTATAACAGCTATTCCTACCTTCCATTAAGCTTTAATATAACCTACAGAAATGTAGTTAGGTTGGCCTTAATCCTAGCGCAATAGTGTACAAACAAGCGGAGTTAAGCATACATTATAAGTACACAGCATCATTTATGAATCATTTACAGCAATACAATGATAGGTAAGCTGCAGTCCAGAGGAAATAGGGTGGAGACATAAAGGGATGTGAATAGGTAGGCTGTATTAGATTGGCAGTGGAGTTTGATTAGCAGAACAGGCTATATGCTTGCCTGAAAAGGTGGGTTTTGAGGTTACGTTTGAAGATATTAAGGGGTGGTGAATGACGGATAGATGGAGGGAGGAGTTCCAGAGCAGAGGGGCGCACAAGCAAAGTCCTGAATGCAGGCATGGGAAGTGGTGACAAGGTGGATAAAGGAGATTTCATTAGCAGAGTGGCTGTTGCGCCTGGGATGATATCTGTGGATCAGCTCTGAGATGTATGGAGGGGCTTTATTGGTAGTGCTTTATAGGATAGTGTAAGAAGCTTGAACTCGTCCTTTGTGTGAGGGCAACCAGTGGAGAGACTGACAGAAAGGAGAGAGGAGAGGCGTTAGAAAGTGAGAAGAAAATGATAGAGCAGCAGAGTTTAGAATGGATGGAAGTGTATTGTTTTAGCAAAAGAGCAAAAATACAGGAAAAAAAAGTCACAACAGCAATTTTCATTTATCTTAATGTCAGGCTGAACTATTTCGAAAGGTTAGTGTGACTTAAAGATGTGGCACTACATGAATTTTGAAGAAGTCAACCACACAGCCATCGCAAGCCATTACAGGGAGATTCAATAAAATTCTTATTGTTTAAAATGGTGTCTAATTTTGCCCCAACCAATCAGATCTTTTTACATTTAAAGATAAATCTGATTGGTTGGGGCAAAATTAGCACCATTTTAAACGATAAGAACTTTTATTGACTCTCCCTGTAAATGTTTTGTTTGGCCAGATTAAAAGTCAAGCAAGTTGTAAGACCAGATAGGAATTTACTATGAGATGCAAGCTTGATTTTAAATTGTGGCCCTGCTTAAATTCCCACGATAGGCTTTATATTAATACAAACCTTGTGTGGGTTAGGAATGTTAGAAACAAGGACTTGTAATCTGTTTTTATATATTGCTGAGCTATATAGGTAGGTATGAAAATAGAAAAATACAAGCAAAACAGATGGTCCTTACACACATGCTATAAAACATTCTTTCCTAACAAATGAAAGGAATAGAAATACATCCAGATTCCCAGAATTGTGGGAGATAACATGCAACGTTCCTATGATGGTTTTCATGTATTTAGAGCACCTGGCATTCAACAATTTCAATATTAACTGTATTGGTGTTTGCTACACAATCTGTAATGTTTCCATAAACCTGCAGTTATATCATATATCTAGTCACTGTACTGCGCTATAATGTGATATACATAGTGACTCATTTAGAATTTAATCAGAGCTACAGTACAAATGGAAAAGCTACAGTACAATTTAAATGATGTAATGCTTTGCTTTCAGTTACCTGTTTTATTCTCATCTATCTGTTTACTTTATAACAATGATATCTTTTGCTGAGGATATATAAACTAGTTACATAAACTAGTACATACATTAGGACTTTCTAAAGATTGCGGTTTGTATTATGTCAGCAGATAATATTACATCTATATCTATAATGTAATATTTTACTTAAATCAGGTGTAGCTGTTAACAACTTATAAAGAGAGCTGTTGTGTCAGCAGATAATATAGAAATATATTTCTATGTCATTAATTAAACCACTGGGGCCACATGCTGTCTGAGCAAACAGCAAGAATATGAACTGTATGAGAAAAAAAAAAACATGCCATAAAAGGGCAATTATGATGGTACCTTAGTAGTGTAGCACAGAGTAAGCATTCTGTACCTCCTAGTCTACTTTATTTGCAGAGAGGCATGTTAAAAATTGCTTCTGTGGCTTGATTTCTGAGCTGCCAAGCCACTGGCCACTAGTTTTAAAGACAGACCTGAAGCAAGGCTGGCAGATATAAAAACTGCAGAGCAATCCTGCCACACATTGTCACTCTTCAATCAACATTCAGTTCTACTGTCCAATATATATTTTTTTAATGAATATGAAGTACCTTGTTACCAGATTTGCAGATCATCTGTACAGATGGACAAAGGTCTCATGGAGTAAAATATATCCTTAAGGAGCCTTAAAATAATTTACCCTTTTTAAAATATAGATGAGCCACTACAGTATCCCTTAAGTGAGTTTATATTCCACAGGTGGATCTTCATCCTTTTTTGAACTAAGAAAACTCAGAATTCCTCAGGCTCAAAGGCTGATGATTGCTTTAATGTATGAACTTTCTTTGTTACGTGCTACTGAGTGTGATTACGCAGGACAGCAGCGCAGGGTCTGTTAATGAGAACTGCATTTTTGCCAATACAAATGTAGTAGAGAAACAAATGACAGTAGGGATATCAGTTGTAAAGGGCAATGTATCCTAGAGATGTATTTGTTTCATCTCTCTCATTACAACTTGCCTCATAGAAAAACAAACACTTCCTAAAAAGTCCTCAGCCTATTGGGATAGGGAGAGGATAAATAAGTAACGGAAACGAGATGACTACCTGCGTGATGCTTAAAATGTTTCACTTTCTTTGTTCCTATTACATAAACACAATCCTGAAAAGAACGGAGAGAAATCTGTTCAGAATGAAGTGCTCAGCAGAACCTTAATATAATTATTCAGATTGTGCTCACAGAACTACAAAAGCTGCCTAATTTGCAACCCAGCTCTTGAGTAGATGTTGCTGCAAGTGTTTCCTAATTGCAAAGACAGAAATTTACTTTAGCTAATAGGCAATAATGAACAGTAAGATTACGGGGCTATTTTAAGAAGCCGCATTAACTGACAGAATCATTGTTTAAGCACAGTGTGTAGCTGTTCCCAAGTTTCCCAGTGAATAAAATAACACCATTTTATGAGATTAAACAAAACGGTTTTGTCTAAATCCATAACAGTACTGTGATTCTGTGTATAACAGGAATGAAAGGAATGACACCCTGTCCCAGAATTCACAACAACGGGTGCTGTGTTCATGAGGTGAGCTAATCCCATATGGGGCCCAGGACCCTGCCCATTATAGTCTTTGAATGTGCGAGTGTGCATCTATAGAAAGTACTAGGGCGGCACCAGTGGGATTTCACTTGGGGCCCTTTGCAGCTCTACTGATTAATAACAACAAAGACTTAAATTTAAAAAAGCACCCTTTACATTAGAACTCACCTCACGACCGATTCCATGACATTCAATCAATCAGACCGCCTTTCCGACATCGATCACAAAATGAATAGGGACTGTCACAATCGTTATGTCAGTCGCAAAGAAGAATGGAAGAGGCGCTTCCGGAAGAATTGATTGAATGTCGTGGGATCATTCGAGGTAAGTTCGATGTATGGGCACCTTAAGGCCTTGTACAGTCTCAAAATCATTGCAGTATTGGTTTTTTACAACTACGATGCAAAACACAGATGTCCGTATCATCGGTATTTCACAACGTTTTTTTTTTAAATATTGCCAAAGTGTTAAAAAAAACATTAGGCATAATTGTTAAAACCAAGAAACGTGCACAGTACAGTTTTTAGGGATATAAAGAGGGAACCAGCTCCAGAACTAAATATATAAGGCAGTCATTCACGTACCAATGTTGTAAGATTTCTGTTTCTTTAGTGGAGAGTATTAACGAGTCTCGGTTTAAGACAACCCTGGTTTATTCAGAATTACTGGTTTTTGAAATTTTAAAACTCTGAACTTATCATCGAAAAATGATAATAAAAAATTGGAAATGTGAAAAGTGTTATATTGAACAATAGAAAAATTGAAGAATTCCAATCAAATAACATTGCGATTAAATAATAAGAAAAATTCTGTTGCTTTCAAATCTGACTTTTTTGGACCTTAATGAAATCAACAATTATTTTCAGATAAATTGGTTTAATTGATTGGAGACAATTTAAAATTGGCATTGGTACATAAATGTTCATTCAAATAAAGATCATAATGGAAGAGGAAGCTCAAAGACTGAAATAAAAATAAAAAACTACAATATCTGTCAACAAAGGCAAATAATCCAACCGATTCTGCAGCACAACAATATTTTTCCAGAGAAATGTTAGTGTATATAAATAATATGATCGAACAGTAAGAAACGGATTATAACAAAACAATGGGTGATCGATGATATTTTGTGCTTGTAAAGCTGCTGCCTTTTGAGAAGCATCTAGAAATATTTCTTCTTAGAATAGTAAATTAGATATTATTCTCTCGTTTTAAAATAATGTCCATGGCTGTTGTGGTTACGGTTATGTTTTCATCACGTTCCTAGAAAACATGGAATTGATAATCCCACAAAAAACCATCAATCAAATAAAATAGTTCTTGCCTTTGATAGGGTCAGATAGAGGAAAGCGTTGAAAGCCCTTGCACACTGGCCCTGTTTAAGCTTTATCTCTTATCTCCCAGCTACGATATACAAGCGCCCTGGCTTGTTGTGAGGTCCTGTCTGTACAAGGAGAAAAGTTATCTCTGTGACTGGGTATACATTGTGAACATAGGCTTCTCCGTGACAGCAAGCTTATTCCTGAGCCTGTAATAGTGTGCAAAGATCCTTGAACAATACACAGTGAATTGAAGTCATTTATTCTTTTGTATAATCCACTGAATATCTTACAGAAATTGAAAATGTAACACGCTGAGCCCAGTGCAATTCTGACAGCCATTTAGTTGTTAACCACATTATCACGGAAAGCACTAGCAGAAAAAAAAGAGATTCAAATTGTTCTATTTTATTCAGACATTACAACATTACGCAACAAATGGCCAGGGAGGTAATAGCTTGTGAGACTTTAGGTTAGTGCCGCACTGAGACACGACAGGCACTTTCTACAGACATGTAATCCAGCAGCTTGCACAGGGAGAAGGATGCTGTAATGAAAAACGCAAGTTGGTTCATGCTTCCAGCTCTGTCACTAGATGTGCAAAAATGGGGTGCTGCAAGCAGACCTAGATAGATTATCAAAATGGGCAGCAGAATGGCAGATAAGATTCAATTGATAAATGTAAGGTGATGCATTTGGGGTTTAACAATCCTTGTATACCATAATTGGTAATTCTAAGTTAATCAATTGGAAAAAGATTTTGGTGTTCTAGTAGATAACAGACTAAAGGCTCATACACACGCACAATGTGCGTCCTGAGGCACAAACCCCGACACTGATGGCTACATGCAGCGAACATCCGTTTCAGACAAGAATCATCCGTGTGTATGCGTTCAGTCTGTGGCCATTCGATCATCCACTTGGCGGATCGACAAACGACCCCCGACCGAACGTATACACATGGACAATTCTAGCCCGAAATGGCCATTCATCGTGTGTGCACTTTACAAGGCACTGGTAAGGCCTCATTTGGAATATGCGGTGCAGTTTTGGAATCCCATATACAAAAGGAACATCTTGGAAATTGAAGCAGTTCAGAGAAGGGCAACAAAAATAATAAAGGGAATGGAGGGGCTTGGCTATGCAGGCAGATTAGACATATTAGAGCTGTTTACATTGGAGAAGCGGGGATATGATCAAGTTACATGAATATATTAATGGCCATATAATAAACTCTCTGGTGTATTGTTCACTAATAGGTCATATCAGAGGACACGTGGACATCCTTTAACATTAGAAAAAAAGAAGCTTCATCTTCAGGTTAGGAAAGGTTTCTTACGTGAGAACGGTGAAACTGTGGAACTGGTATCATTGGTAATACATATTATTCTTCTTGTCCAAAAATACTTACCGAAGTCAGGAAGGAATTTTGCCCCCTTTTCACTTTTTTTTTAATTCAACTTCCACTACTTTATGTAGGAAAGGTAAAGAACTTTAATGAAAAAGGAGACACTATAATAAAAGTTTACTTTTGCAGCCCTCAAAACATGTAAAATGTGTATATTAAAAAGGCTAAATCATTAGGAATTGCCTAAACTGAATATTAATACCCCCACATAAATGAAGAACAAAACAATATGGGATAGCAATCCTTTATAAAAACTGCCCAATGATTGGTTGTTCAGTTTTGAGCTTGTTATTGAGATTATTACTGTTGGTAACAATTTAGATCTGAAAATATTGGCTTTTCTGGTTATGTGAAATACCTACTTGCCAAGGAAGGTTCTGTATCATTCATTTATTTTTAGGAGCATACAGGGCTAAAAAATAATTATTCGTCAAATGCCTGCTTTAATGCATTATTTGGGACGGTATTTATACAGGACTGATATTGAAAAACTCCTATATTGATCCTTTTACCACAGTGGTTGTTAATGTACGGCAAGACAAATTACCAATCGTTATTGCAGCATTACTTATACCTGCAGATTGCCGATAACAATGAGTCATTTACCATCACAATAAAGGAATAATATTGTCATTTAACAATATATATCATCCATAGTGTGGATTTTATCTATTTTGTTCCTCCAAGCTGATAAAGTACCACAAAAGAAAACTACAATATTCTACCAGATTCTCAGGGGCTGTGCAGTAACTGCAGATATTTGGAGTGGCATTTAATAGTATAACAGATTAACATGCAAATTACTGGTGTACATTATGTAACATAGTGTCCTTCTGTATCTGCATCTTTGACTTTGTATTGTTTAAGGAGGGATGGTGTAGTTTCCCAAACTCCACATGCTTCGTTCCTTCCCTACAGGGATAGAGGAAGTACTGCAAGGTTTGGAGCATACAGGAAATGACATTTATATTGGTATAAGACCATTTTTAAGCACCGTTATAACATTTACATTTCTATGGAACAATATTACACTCATTTAAAGGACGGACCCACAAAATATACAGTTGTATTTGTATTTATTTTTTTTTTTAGTGTTTGGCTTGGCGGTGTTGTATTTTATCGAAGGGACATTTGCCTCAATCAATCATTTGTTAAAAACATAAAATCATGTTACACAAACACATTTTCTAAAAACAGAGAATAAATATTACGGCTGTAGCTGATGACACAAACCTTGCCTTGTTACCCCTATCATAAAAATATAAAATAAACATCTCAGCAGGAGCAACACTTCCCTTTAATACAGATGAATACTTATTAATATAGTAATAATGTTGGGCAATACAGTATGAACTTTCCGTGTTTTATGGTTTGACAGCTGTAGTATACATTAGCTTCATGGGTCCATGTATTTGTCTAGGACATGGATGCATGGATATGGGATTGCTGTACATCTCAATAAGAGCTCCACCTTTCTACTAAGTTAAAATAAAATATTTTGCTGCAGTCCTTTTGTTGTCATTTTTATTGTTCTTCTGTTTTGCTACTATTTCTGAACTTTACCACCATAACAGTTATGTTATCAGGGCATCCTCTGTAAAATGACTGTAATACGATGCTCTTTGCTCCAAAATGAGGCTCGTCCAGACGCTCTTTGATGAATCGAACAGCTTCTTCATTGCTGAATGCATCCCACAGACCATCTGATGCCAAAATCATGAATTCTGGCTGCAGTTTATCCAAGTCAAAACTAAGGATATCAGGGTCAGAGATAACAACATTTAGATTCTTTAGTGGATAATCTCCCAGTGAACGAGACATTGCTAGAATTCCCTGTACTCTCCAAGACCCATTGAAACTGATAAAACCACCTGTAGAATAAAAATAGAAATATATATAATAATAATAATGTAAAGGCTTAAGTAACTGGCTAGAAACTATGAAGCGCTAGGCAGTGTAAAATGTCAAGAAAAAGCTTAATTTCTCTTATATGAATATAAACAAAAGATCATTCTATTGTGCCAGACTAACCAAACATCACGGTCATTTATATTGGACACTAGAGTTGCACAAACCGATTGGGCTCCCTTCCATTTGCAGGTTTGTGGTATAAGAAAGGTTTTAAATCCAAAATTCTAAGTCAAAATCTTGAAAATATATACAATGGAATTTTCCTTAAATATAAAAACAGATTTCCAGTATTGAAACATAAACATATATATTTCTATAAGCACTAAATTTAAAAAGGAAGTTCAGTGGGACCCTTAATAACTGTAAAGAAAAATAACCTATTTCTGGAATAGACGGAATTCACCATCACAATGTAACCAACAGGTATTGTACATTGTCTCTGCTCTTCAACAATTCTTTTTGCGCCCTTAGCTTTCCCTTGTTTGTATTTTCCTTTTCTGATTTTCAGTTAAAAGACCAGTATTTCATTAACATGCCCCTTAGTAAATATTCCTAAAGCAAGAGAGTACTTATATTATGAATAGTTCTCCTCATGGACAAAAGGAGAGAACTAGCAGTCCCTATTTCTAATAGGGCACATATATGAATTAATCCCAATCATTTGATATCACAATATCGTACGTTAGTTAAAACGTGTATCAGCCTACTCCATATATGGCCCACTTAAAGGTCATACATACAAAAATTCTGATTGTACAATATTGGGCTATTCTTATATTGTGGATCATCTTGTATGAAAGATATTTTGACGTTCGTATGACTTTTCCATATCTCAAACAAAAGATATTGTTTTATGAATGGCCAACTTCATTTTGTTTTTAACTATTTCTACTCCCCTTTGAGACAGTAAAACCTATGGTGTCCCCATACTGCGAGGGAAGAATGTTTCTCTTCTGCGTAATGACAGAGTGGTGGATAGCTGCAGTAGTTGCTGTTGTCTGTAATCAAGACATTGTCAACTTAAAGCCTTATACCCAACTGGAAGATCACATGCCAGTCTTTATCTTTGTTTTGCAAACACAGAAATACAAACAAGTAATTTCTGAATTTCAAGTGATGTGAAGTTGATTAAAGGGCATGTCCACCCCCAAAACTATAATCCCCCCAACTACTGGCCCCACCATGTAGTGTAGTTTAATCCTTACCTCCACCCGCTCCCTAGGGTTCTCCTGTAAACCCCCCCCCCAAAGTCTCAAAACTAACCACCAGAGGATAGCAGGTCTCTGCCTGCTATCTAGCCTCCGTAGATATTTGCCATGCGCACTGCAGCCCTTCTCCCCCCTCCCTCCCTCTCCCTCCCTCTCCCTCCCGTTCTACTATCCCTCCCCTAGCGTTAAACCCCCTTAATATGCTGCTCCCCCATGCCCCCAGCCCCAACCGCATGTTGTTTTTTTCAAAAAGCTCCCCAAACTCTTACTTACCTCTCCGCTTTCCTCCCTGCACTGAATCCGGCACGCGTCCGTGATTGGCTGCCGCTCAGCCAATCCAAGACGCGACTGCCGGTCCCGCCCCTCTGCTTGCATTCTCGCAAGCAGAGGGCCGGCAGTGCGGCGGAGGAGGAGGGAGTTAAGTAAGAGTTTGGGGAGCTTTTTGAAAGAAGAAACATGCGGTTGGGGCTGGGGGACATGGGGGAGCAGAATATTAAAAACCTATTTTAGGGGTGGACATACCCTTTAAACAAAGTATTAACTTTCCACATCCTGCTTACAGGAGAATCCTAGCCTATCTGTGCTATTTAATATACTCACGGTAGGTATTATTTATAAATAAATAAATTTATATATTTGAACATTATAAAATAAACGGTAGTTAGGAAGGTAGAAATTAGAACACTGCTATAAAACTTGCCGCAAGCATTGTTAGTATACTATGTTTTTAAACAATATGACCATTTAAACATTTTTTTCCCAATGTCTTGGTCTGTACACATGGGCGTTGTTTGGAACCCATTAAAAACAGATGAAAATGGAATGGAATGTGTTTTTAATGGTTTTTAGCTTTTTTCATCTTCAGACAGTTATAAAAAAACGTGGCATTCACAGTCTGTAGCCATTCATATGGCAGCTTTAAAGTCAGTGTAGAATGCAATATGTCTTATGTAGAAATAAACAGAAAATATGGTACAAAAATAGAACAGCAATGGAGGCATAATTCAGTAGAGTCAGGCTGTGAACACAGATAATGCTTCCCTCCAGTCAGTGCATAGAGGCTCTTACCTGCTCTCTTAATCCTTTTCCGCTCCTTTAGCTGGTAAGGTTTATGATCATGTGATAAAGGAATAGCGTTTCCGTCTTTGTCACACAACACACCTCGTGAATCCCCAACATTTGCCACGGTTAGTTCTTTGTCTGATAACAGTGCAATTAAGCATGTGGTACCTGGAAATAATAAGAAAAAAACCCCACATTAGCAAGATTACTAACCACTGTACACAACAATGATTAGCAACTATGCATGGCAGAGAGTAAAACACCTTCTAGACACAAATTACTCCCAATTTATTTGGAAAATATTTTTTAATGATTTTTTGTAGCTGTTTTAAAGGGACAGTTTAGTGTAAATTATCAATATTTGTTAAATTATTAGTTTGTGTAATGCATACTTAGTTATTCTACATATTCTCCCCATTTTGAAAAGTCAGTTGATTTCTTGCCCTTTGCTGTTCCCTGCTGTTGACATTAGTGAGCTGACATTTCAGGTTCTAATGGTCCTTCTTCTTCCCGATGCACCACATCCTTGGAATGTTCCTAACAGTAATTTCTACTGATTGTCTGTTGGATGAGTCAAAGATGCTCAGATCTCTACTGAGCAACTGAATCAGGCGTCTGGGTCATGGGCAAGACCACAACGGTCTCTACTAGGGGTCCTGCAAACAGGAAGTCAGTATTTCGGTTGCATTTATTTATACAGAGACAAAATGTTGAATGGGCAGATTAAGGTCATTGGGATGAAAAAATACTGCTCTTTTTTCTAAAAAGCATATGTATTTGCACTGAACTTCCCCTTTAATACCCATATTTAAAATAGGTTCCAGCCAATTAGGCTGATATGGTAAGTGCTGGGGTCCACGGGGGCAGGAAACAAAGTGATCTGAGCGGAACAGCAACAAACATAAGGCCACCTCCAACTTGAGATGCTGCCCCACTAAAGACAGGCAGTGCAAGATATAGCTTTACGTTTCATTCTTACCCCAGCATAACCTGCCACATTGCACTGCCTTTATTCTTCAATAAGTAGGGGACCCTTTGGGAATCAGCACACATTTTCTTTGTATTTATTTGTTAAAAGTTACTGTTTAGATCATTTTCAATTTAGTTATGAAATATGTTTACTTTCCTTACTGATTAATATTTTAAAACGGAATATATCATAAATTTGTAAATTCTCCATTTGTTTCTTTAACCATAGGGTTATAACAGCTATTCCTACCTTCCATTAAGCTTTAATATAACCTACAGAAATGTAGTTAGGTTGGCCTTAATCCTAGCGCAATAGTGTACTCAAACAAGCGGAGGTAAAGCATACATTATAAGTACACAGCATCATTTATGAATCATTTACAGCAATACAATGATAGGTAAGCTTGCAGTCCAGAGGAAATAGGGGTGAGACATAAAGGGATGTGAATAGGTAGGCTGTATTAGATTGGCAGTGGAGTTTGATTAGCAGAACAGGCTATATGCTTGCCTGAAAAGGTGGGTTTTGAGGTTACGTTTGAAGATATTAAGGGGTGGTGAATGACGGATAGATGGAGGGAGGGAGTTCCAGAGCAGAGGGGCGGCACAAGCAAAGTCCTGAATGCAGGCATGGGAAGTGGTGACAAGGGTGGATGAAAGGAGGATTTCATTAGCAGAGTGGCTGTTGCGCCTGGGATGATATCTGTGGATCAGCTCTGAGATGTATGGAGGGGCTTTATTGGATAGTGCTTTATAGGATAGTGTAAGAAGCTTGAACTCGATCCTTTGTGTGATGGGCAACCAGTGGAGAGACTGACAGAAAGGAAGAGAGGAGAGGCGTTAGAAAAGTGAGAAGAGAAATGATAGAGCAGCAGAGTTTAGAATGGATGGAAGTGTATTGTTTTAGCAAAAGAGCAAAAATACAGGAAAAAAAGTCACAACAGCAATTTTCATTTATCTTAATGTCATGCTGAACTATTTCGAAAGGTTAGTGTGACTTAAAGATGTGGCAGCTACATGAATTTTGAAGAAGTCAACCACACAGCCATCGCAAGCCATTTACAGGGAGATTCAATAAAATTCTTATTGTTTAAAATGGTGCTAATTTTGCCCCAACCAATCAGATCTTATTTAACATTTGAAAGATAAAATCTGATTGGTTGGGGCAAAATTAGCACCATTTTAAACGATAAGAACTTTTATTGACTCTCCCTGTAAATGTTTTGTTTGGCCAGATTAAAAGTCAAGCAAGTTGTAAGACCAGATAGGAATTTACTATGAGATGCAAGCTTGATTTTAAATTGTGGCCCTGCTTAAATTCCCACGATAGGCTTTATATTAATACAAACCTTGTGTGGGTTAGGAAATGTTAAGAAACAAGGACTTGTAGATCTGTTTTATATATTGCTGAGCTATATAGGTAGGTATGAAAATAGAAAAATACAAGCAAAACAGATGGTCCTTACACACATGCTATAAAACATTCTTTCCTAACAAATGAAAGGAATAGAAATACATCCAGATTCCCAGAATTGTGGGAGATAACATGCAACGTTCCTATGATGGTTTTCATGTATTTAGAGCACCTGGCATTCAACAATTTCAATATTAACTGTATTGGTGTTTGCTACACAATCTGTAATGTTTCCATAAACCTGCAGTATATCATATATCTAGTCACTGTACTGCGCTATAATGTGATATACAATAGTGACTCATTTAGAATTTAATCAGAGCTACAGTACAAATGGAAAAGCTACAGTACAATTTAAATGATGTAATGCATTTGCTTTCAGTTACCTGTTTATTCTCATCTATCTGTTTACTTTATAACAATGATATCTGTTGCTGAGGATATATAAACTAGTTACATAAACTAGTACATACATTAGGACTTTCTAAAGATTGCGGTTTGTATTATGTCAGCAGATAATATATACATCTATATCTATATAATGTAATATTTTACTTAAATCAGGTGTAGCTGTTAACAACTTATAAAGAGAGCTGTTGTGTCAGCAGATAATATAGAAATATATTTCTATGTCATTAATTAAACCACTGGGGCCACAATGCTGTCTGAGCAAACAAGCAAGAAATATGAACTGTATGAGAAAAAAAAAAACATGCCATAAAAGGGCAATTATGATGGTACCTTAGTAGTGTAGCACAGAGTAAGCATTCTGTACCTCCTAGTCTACTTTATTTGCAGAGAGGCATGTTAAAAATTGCTTCTGTGGCTTGATTTCTGAGCTGCCAAGCCACTGGCCACTAGTTTTAAAGACAGACCTGAAGCAAGGCTGGCAGATATAAAAACTGCAGAGCAATCCTGCCACACATTGTCACTCTTCAATCAACATTCAGTTCTACTGTCCAATATATATATTTTTTAATGAATATGAAGTACCTTTGTTACCAGATGTGCAGATCATCTGTACAGATGGACAAAGGTCTCATGGAGTAAAATATATGCCTTAAGGAGCCTTAAAATAATTTACCCTTTTTAAAATATAGATGAGCCACTAACAGTATCCCTTAAGTGAGTTATATTCCACAGGTGGATCTTCATCCTTTTTTGAACTAAGAAAACTCAGAATTCCTCAGAGCTCAAAGGCTGATGATTGCTTTAATGTATGAACTTTCTTTGTTTACTGTGCTACTGAGTGGTGATTACAGCAGGACAGCAGCGCAGGGTCTGTTAATGAGAACTGCATTTTTGCCAATACAAATGTAGTAGAGAAACAAATGACAGTAGGGATATCAGTTGTAAAGGGCAATGTATCCTAGAGATGTATTTGTTTCATCTCTCTCATTACAACTTGCCTCATAGAAAAACAAACACTTCCTAAAAAGTCCTCAGCCTATTGGGATAGGGAGAGGATAAATAAGTAACGGAAACGAGATGACTACCTGCGTGATGCTTAAAATGTTTCACTTTCTTTGTTCCTATTACATAAACACAAATCCTGAAAAGAACGGAGAGAAATCTGTTCAGAATGAAGTGCTCAGCAGAACCTTAATATAATTATTCAGATTGTGCTCACAGAAGCTACAAAAGCTGCCTAATTTGCAACCCAGCTCTTGAGTAGATGTTGCTGCAAGTGTTTCCTAATTGCAAAGACAGAAATTTACTTTAGCTAATAGGCAATAATGAACAGTAAGATTACGGGGCTATTTTAAGAAGCCTCTGAAGACAAGTGTCTAACAATACAGACCTAATCAGCCGCATTAATGACAGAATCATTGTTTAAGCACAGTGTGTAAAGCTGTTCCCAAGTTTCCCAGTGAATAAAATAACACCATTTTATGAGATTAAACAAAACGGTTTTGTCATAAATCCAAATAACAGTACTGTGATTCTGTGTATAACAGGAATGAAAGGAATGACAACCCTGTCCCAGAATTCACAACAACGGGTGCTGTGTTCATGAGGTGAGCTAATCCCATATAGGGGCCCAGGACCCTGCCCATTATAGTCTTTGAATGTGCGAGTGTGCATCTATAGAAAGTACTAGGGCGGCACCAGTGGGATTTCACTTGGGGCCCTTTGCAGCTCTACTGATTAATAACAACAAAGACTTAAATTTAAAAAAAGCACCCTTTACATTAGAACTCACCTCACGACCGATTCCATGACATTCAATCAATTCAGAACCGCCTTTCCGACATACGATCACAAAATGAATAGGGACTGTCACAATCGTATGTCAGTCGCAAAGAAGAATGGAAGAGGCGCTTCCGGAAGAATTGATTGAATGTCGTGGGATCATTCAGGAGGTAAGTTCGATGTATGGGCACCTTAAGGCCTTGTACAGTCTCAAAATACAGTGCAGTATTGGTTTTTTACAACTACGATGCAAAACACAGATGTCCGTATCATGCGGTATTTCACAACGTTTTTTTTTTAAATATTGCCAAAAGTGTTAAAAAAACATTAGGCATAATTGTTATAACCAAGAAACGTGCACAGTATCAGTTTTTAGGGATAATAAAGAGGGAACCAGCTCCAGAACTAAATATATAAGGCAGTCATTCACGTACCAATGTTGTAAGATTTCTGTTTCTTTAGTGGAGAGTATTAACGAGTCTCGGTTTTAAGACAACCCTGGTTTATATTCAGAATTACTGGTTTTTGAAATTTATAAAACTCTGAACTTATCATCGAAAAATGAATAATAAAAAATTGGAAATGTGAAAAGTGTTATATTGAACAATAGAAAAATTGAAGAATTCCAATCAAATAACATTGCGATTAAATAATAAGAAAAATTCTGTTGCTTTCAAATCTGACTTTTTTGGACCTTCAATGAAATCAACAATTATTTTCAGATAAATTTGGTTTAATTGATTGGAGACAATTTAAAATTGGCATTGGTACATAAATGTTCATTCAAATAAAGATCATAATGGAAGAGGAAGCTCAAAGACTGAAATAAAAATAAAAAAACTACAATATCTGTCAACAAAGGCAAATAATCCAACCGATTCTGCAGCAAACAACAATATTTTTCCATAGAGAAATGTTAGTGTATATAAATAATATGATCGAACAGTAAGAAACGGATTATTAACAAAACAATGGGTGATCGGATGATATTTGTGCTTGTAAAGCTGCTGCCTTTTGAGAAGCATCTAGAAATATTTCTTCTTAGAATAGTAAATTAGATATTATTTCTCTCGGTTTAAAATAATGTCCATGGCATGTTGTGGTTACGGTTATGTTTTCATCACGTTCCTAGAAACACATGGAATTTGATAATCCCACAAAAAGCCATCAATCAAATAAAATAGTTCTTGCCTGTTGATAGGGTCAGATAGAGGAAATGCGTTGAAAGCCCTTGCACACTGGCCCTGTTTAAGCTTTATCTCTTATCTCCCAGCTACGATATACAAAGCGCCCTGGCTTGTTGTGAGGTCCTTGTCTGTACAAGGAGAAAAGTTATCTCTGTGACTGGGTATACATTGTGAACATAGGCTTCTCCGTGACAGCAAGCTTATTCCTGAGCCTGTAATAGTGTGCAAAGATCCTTGAACAATACACAGTGAATTGAAGTCATTATATTCTTTTGTATAATCCACTGAATATCTTACAGAAATTGAAAATGTAACACGCTGAGCCCAGTGCAATTCTGACAGCCATTTAGTTGTTAACCACATTATCACGGAAAGCACTAGCAGAAAAAAAAGAGATTCAAATTGTTCTATTTTTATTCAGACATTACAACATTACGCAACAAATGGCCAGGGAGGTAATAGCTTGTGAGACTTTAGGTTAGTGCCGCACTGAGACACGACAGGCACATTTCTACAGACATGTAATCCAGGCAGCTTGCACAGGGAGAAAGGATGCTGTAACTGAAAAACGCAAGTTGGATTCAATGCTTCCAGCTCTGCACTAGATGTGAAAAATGGGCAGTGGAAAAAATGGAAAGCCAGGCAAATTTTTTGGAACCATCTGCATCTATGGGGCATATTTATTAAGTGATGAAGTTGTTGAGTATAAAAAATGTTGTCAAAATAATTTGGCCAAGCCTAAAATGGTGCTAAATGTTCATCCCCAACACAATAAGTTATCTAGGTGTCCTGCTCCTATCAGCTGATCCACTCTTCCCTTTTCTTACCAGAACTGCTCTTTCACAGCTGCCAATCAATATGATGTCACTGCACAGTTGCGTGCTGTACTATGGATTTTAGTACCTTTTTTTCAGTATTGATATTTTATGATACTGTCATTTTCCCCCTATTTCCCTCCTTTTGATATATTTTAGTTGTTTTTTTTATAACTGGCTAACTACATAATATTATATGTGTGGACACGATATATTGATATACAATGTATTATTACATTTCCTTTATATATTTATAGATATAGGCAGCATCATAGGCATTGGGGCTAAAATAGAAAGATCTATCATTTTATTCTGAATATTACTGTTGTGGGTCCTATCTCTGGTGATTGCATTCTTAGTAGTAATTGCTGACATTATCAATAGAAGGTCAGTCATGGATTCTGCGTTTCATTTTCCTCACTTTCACGAGAATTAATTCCCCTCCTTTAGTGCTAGACAGCTTTAAAATTAGCAATCCCTTTTGTTTTTATGACACTACCTTAACAGATTTATAGATGTGCTGGTACAGTGCAGGCTGGTCCAACTTTACACCTGTTCTCTATGACATTTAGACACTATAATAAATTATGGACTTGAAAGTGACAATCTGTAATTTAACACTGACATTTTGGAATTTTTATATTTTCCAAAGGTTTGTGTAGATTTAAATGTTTTTTTTTTGTTATATGGTCTCCTCAAATACAGTGTACACGAATGGCTCATATAAATCAAGTACTCTTACTATTTTCTCATATAAAATTGGATTCATCACAGTTTCCTTTTATTTCACACTAAAGACGTGTCATTCCCTATAGACACAAGTGATCAGGATGACCTATTGACTAACTATGGAATAGATTTCCTCTATTGAGAACAGTGAGAAAAATAACACACCTGAAAATAAGATCTGTTAAGATCAGGATGCACATAGTACTTTTTTAATGGACCAGGGAAAGAACTAACTGCAGAAAAATTAGCTTTTTGATAAAGGCTGAAATTAAAGGGCATATATAGTGGGAAAATGTATTTTTTTTCTTTCTAACCCCCAGAGTACCTTTATTTTCTACAGTTTCCTCCTCTGTCCTGAGATATATTACTTAAAAGAAGTCAATATTTTAATACAACACTACTGCTTGAGCTGTCAATCAAATCCCCTAACAGCATGTCGGTGTAGTGTGTAGGCTTACACAAGTTTTACAGTAGTAAAGGGAAGGAGAATGAAGCAGAAAGAGCAGGACTGGGTCTCTACCAAGTACTATTCATATTCTTATCACTATAACTAATTAATGGTTTTGAGAGTCGTGACCATATTTTCAACCCTCGGTTTATACTGGAGTCAATATGTTTTAACATTGGGGGAAGATTACCTCAGTTTATACTCAGATTGGTTTATACTCAAGGAAATAGGTATATATAATAATGATCATAAACTATTCAGCTTCTAAACTGATTAAGTCATATACATATATTTGTATAATGAAAGGAAAAACAGCACATTCTATATTATCTATACCTATGTCACAATATTGATTTAGACATGCCAGGGCCATTTTGCTATTTTTATTACCACTTTATTTTTAGCCTTAGTTGGGTATCCTGAGAAGTTAAGCTTATTGTGACTTTTTGCCCCATTATTTATATTTTATTGGTTTAACCTTGTGCAGAGTTTTGAAAACATTTACCTCTTGGCAGCTGCCAGTAATTGCACAGTGGAAAATGTACTGTATAAATAGAGCTAAATAGAGCACGGATGCTTTATTAGTCCCAAGACTCAGCTGTGTCTGACTGAGAGCCAAAAATATTTAAAGAAGTTCATCAGAGAACACAAGATCCATATTCCTTCTTATAACCACCTTGGTCACAAACAAATAATGGACATTTTCACAGAGAGTACAGGTATATTAGAAACTGTATGGTAATCAATGGATGTTGTCTAATACAAACACATTTATCTGTAGACAATTACAGATTTTATCACAAGGTTTGCAGGAAAATGCTCACTCCTTTTATATGCTGCTAACATTGTCCTGATAATTCATCTGTGATGCAGCAGCCCAGCCAGGATGATCTAAAATCCTGATGCTGATTTATACACTCACTGTTCCTTTTCACTGGATACAGATATTTGTTCCATTACTTCTGCTCCTCAAGACTAGCAATTGAAATGCAAATAACCAAAAAAGATTTAATTCACAAGACTGATTTCTATTTTACATGTGCTTGTAGGTTGTGTCTAGATATTTTCAGATACACTTTCCCCATGTTA
Source organism: Hymenochirus boettgeri (assembly GCA_019447015.1). Classification (NCBI taxonomy): domain Eukaryota; kingdom Metazoa; phylum Chordata; class Amphibia; order Anura; family Pipidae; genus Hymenochirus; species Hymenochirus boettgeri. Next base: position 213,593,555 of record CM033473.1, on the reverse strand, counting down.
TAGTTCATGGGATGTAACTACCAGGGGAGCAAGGGGCCTGGGAGCCAGGGGGCCCCATCTTCTTATTTTTCCTATAACAGATATAGCCACTTCCCACAAAACCACTGTTAAAGGGCATGTCCACCCCCAAAACTACAATTTAACCCACTACTGGCCCCACTATGTAGTGTAGAATAATCCTTACCTCACATCTCAGCTCCAAATGGTTCTCCAGTAATCCCCCCTAAAGTCCAAAAAAATGACCAGGAGCTCTGCAGAGTCCATATAGGACTCTGCCTCCTGTCTTTCCTCCAGGAGAATTTTGTCATGCTCAGTACAGACCTCCTCCCCCTCCCTCTCCCTCACGTTTCTCTCTCCATCCCCCTAGCACAAAACCCCTTTTCTGTAATGTAGGGCTCCATCCCCCAACCCCATAGCAGTTTGACACAAAACACACCCAATCTGTACTTACATCACCTCTTTCCCCCATCGATCTACACAGCTGGAAGCCGCGTCTGTGATTGGCTGTCTCTGCCAATCACGGACGCGGCTGCCGGTCCGGCCCCCTGCTTGCAGTTTCATTCAAGCAGAGGGGTGGACATGCCCTTTAAGCACAGATAAGGGCCTGTCATAGTTTTGTTGGGGATCCAGTGATTCCTAGTTAAGCTATTGTATAGTTCTTAATGCCCCCATATACATAGGACTGCTGCTGCATCTGGCATCTCCATACACCGCCATAAGGTGTATGGAGATTCCCATCAATGAAAAAAATGTATCAGCTCCCTCTCCCTCTACTTGAAAAATTTCTGTCCTTACTAACCAACCATAATGCCGATGGAGGTTATTAATCTGCATTGTGGTTGAGCATTTGTGTTCCCTACACCTTGCGGCTATTAGCCCGATAGGATTTGTCAAATATTAGCATGGTGTATGGCCACCTTTAGAAAAAGAATTGAACATAGACTGATTTCCTTTCAATGCATCTCAAATAGTAGATTTATAAGAATCTAGTGTATGGGGGGGGAGGGAGAGTCTGTTCATTACATTAATCCAGAGACCTGAAGAAATTGCTCATTTCCTGATTAATTCCCCATCAGAATCCTAATTAATACCCAATGGAAACAATATAATGTTCAAAATCCTAGCAGGATAAATAACGTACCAGGATAACTATTTGAAATTAATAATCAATCCATAGACAATAAGCTATAATCATTTGTGGTACTATACTCTCTTTTATCTTGTCTATTACTGTCAACAAAATAAAGATGTATATATCACAAATATAATCAAATCATATAAATAAAAAATCTGTATATTATTAGCATTTAAAGGACAACAATATAAAAAAAAATCACCCCCATTACATGTCCACACTTCCAGCAGCTGAAATTGCTTACTCACATTTACAACCGTGCTGCCCTCCCTTAGATATCACACAGCAAAGATGAGTGCTAAAAGCCCACCTCTAAGATGTCCCAGGACCATGGTTAACATATCACTTGTCATTGGCTAGTGGCAATGTCTGTTACAACCTCTCTCCTACTCCTCCTCTGCCAGTCAAACAAACTTGAAATGTCCTGTTGCTAGCATACAGCCTACATAATCAAGCTGATCAAGGGTGGGTGGAGGAGTGTTTTCTCGCATGCTAGCTTTGAGTAAAAGTTAGAGGCAGACAGAATCGCTACGCCCCCTTCACAGCACGGCTAATTGAAGGTAGAGAGAGGATCGAAATCAGTTAAAAAAATGTTGCTTAGGACTAGGCTGCCCTGTGCTGCACTGCCAACCCTTATAGTGGTGCACGCACAGTGTAGTGCACATAAATTGTTTGCACCGTGCGATTCTCGTGCACTAGGTAGAAGATTCTTGTGCGCTCCCTAGTGGGGCCTAGCACTTAATGTGAAACAGTGGTCTCCATATAGGTGCCCTCTAAGGCATCTATAGTGAAAAAAACCCATTGCCCCTTTGCAAAGTTAAATTCATGTACTCTGTGCTGCCTTCATCCTACCTCTGTCATTGACTCTGTTTAACCATGGTGTCAGATCTCTGTGCAGCACTCCCCCCTTCCCCCTCCCCTCTGTTACCTCCTCCATGTCTCAACTCCGGCTAACCGACAAGCTTATCATGAGCAGTAGGAGTTAAATGTTCAACATCCTGAAAAACACACCCACGCACAGTGGCCAATGGAAAGCAAGCTGTCCTGGAGACACGGAAGGAGAAGGAGATCGGTACAGTTTACGATCTCTCTCTTTGTGACCCATCATCAATCAGTGAAAGCTATTAAGAAGGGGGGTCAAGTGCAGCCTTATATCTACCACCAAAGCTACCTCTCTCCCCCTGCTAATGCTCTTATCTCTATGTTTATTACAGAGCAGGTAGGGGGGATCACGTCACAGGGATTTGATTGACAGTCCAAGTAGGAGTAGAGGAATGCAATCACATATTCTTCTAACTGGTGTATCTCAGGACAGAGAGGGAATCTGAAAAAAGTGAAGACACTCTGGGGGTTGTGGGGAATTATAGAACACATGGAAAGAAAGAAAAAAAAGTTCATTTTCCCACTATAGATGCCCTTTAAATAGAGCACACTCTACTTTTAAAAAGACTCCAGGGTCATGCTTCTAGCTGCAGTCTATCCAAAGTTACAGCAGTATAAGGGGTGGTAATTCCTTCCTTCACCGGCACTATTGTTCCACCGTCATGTGCAGGCCAACTTGTATGTATCCTACTGCTGGGACAGCGGAAAAAATGCTGTATCAACAGCCATGTCATGAGCCACCCCCAACATTCTATATCATTTTGACAGCCAAAAGCCTAGCTGAATGATTGCAAACCTCTAAAATAGGCTAGACGCCACCATGGGGGGGGGGACTGTAGTATGGCCCGCCACAAGCACATAATCTGTACAGCGACCAGACGTTTTTAAACGGCTGATCGCGCGTATGTTTCCTTCATACGTGCAAGCAGCTGTTTAGAAATGGCTGTTCGCTGTAGAGATTGTGGAGGCTGCGTGCTGCGGAGATCTTCATGGAGGGAGGAGGGAGTCAGGGGCCCAGCATTCAATCTCGTGGGGGGGGGGGGGGGCTTCAGGTATGCCCCTGAAATAGGCCATACACAGTTTGAAATTTTGATTTTGGACTGATTGAAAATTTTATTGGAAAAACTATTGTAGTTTTGGACCTATTCAATCGGTTGAGAAATCTACCCCATGCATGTCATGTTTTACTAGCTGATCACATAGTTCATGTTGTATCTGTCACAGCATAGGGGGACAGTGTAGACTAGAAAGTAAAAAATGTAATGCCTATATCTTTGGATGCACAGAAGCTAGGGAAGACATCCTAGATTTGTTTGAAAGGTACTAACAAGTCCTTTTCAAGAGCCTAGTTTAAAGACCACAGTTCCCCTTTAATGGCACTAAACATGTATGGTATCTACTAAATCAATAGCATTTTAATATAAAAAGACCACAAAAAGATGTACTGGAGTGATTACTTATATTCCAGAAATGCAGAAAACGACAAATTGGAGAACCATCAATAGCACAAAGCAGTCCAGAGCCATGCAACCTCTGCTTTTCTTCACATATCTTTTATCATGCCACCTATCAAATCAAGTAAGGATTTTTTTCTTTCTACACTTCTCTGTACGTATCAATGCAAAACTGTTTGGATAGAATATTGAATGTATGCTTCATTTATTAGTTCACAAGATTCATAGAAATGCAGAAATTGTTAAAATGTGTGACAGTATCTACGGCAATTACAGGTAGTTTGAGACAAATATATATCATCCCACCTGTATTTCACTAAGGTGTAAATAATAATCACAATCCCATTGACCAGGCCTGCCATTTGGAAAGGGAGTACAGGGGTATAGATTATTGGCTTGACTGTGGTATGCAAAATCTATGTGACAGATCTGGCTGCTGCTTGCTGTAGTCTTGCATTTGCAGTTTCAGCTGCTTCATCTCTGCATGCAAATAAATAACATGGGAAAGGTACTTTCTTTAGTGCTTACTTTTTATGGGCTACATTTTAACGTTAGTTTAAACATTAAAGTTCTCCTTTATTCTGATGTAACAGAAACAAAGTATTTTCTGTAATAACTGTGTCTTTTCTTACATACACACCAATCTACCCGATTGCGAGCACCATAAACGTGAGCTAAACCAAGCATAAAGATCATCACAGACTGGGCCGTGTTAGCTCAGTGTTACTGTTGTCAGGATTACTTCATTATGGGCATTACAAGCACCTGATTATATCATGTAATCTCTCTCTCTCCAGCAGGTCAAGGTTGATTTACAATGCACTTTGCATACCTTATTGTTTGTGATTAGCAGAATTTAAAGTCAATAATCCTTTTTACATGGACGAATAGCTGTTTGCCCTTTACATAAATAATAAGATTTATTCTGCATGGAAAAGCCAGTATAAACAAAGTTGCCTGGAGGCTTTTTAAATGAAAAATGAGAATGTCCCCTGAAAATGTTCCCGTGCAGAAAGTTGGCATGTTCTTTAATTGGGCGTAGAATTTCAAATCCTAGCACAATGCAATTAATGGAATTTTATAACTAATGCCAGCCAACAGCTAATTAAAAAAAAAAAAAAGTACGCTACAACATATTTGTAATTATCCTGTCCAAGGCACTGCAGGATTTTCCTTTTAGAGGTACCAACACAATCTTTAAGTTCACTGTTAACAAATCTTCCGATGATAAGGCTTTCCTTGGCACTGTCCAAGCCACTTTTTGGGGCTTCAACAGTGTAAAAATGAAGTGATCAATGTGGTCTCCAGTTTCCTACCTTTAAAACAAGCCATCAACCACCTCTCTACGTGCTCCACAGCCCAAGATATACAGAAATGACTGACCAGAAAGTTAATGGGTGGGAGGCTGACTTGTGACATTTCTGAGGCTTCTCCTGCACAGTGCCGCTGGCGAGCACAGCCTCAGACTCCCTCAGTGTGTGAGGGAGACAGGAAGTCCCTCCTCCTCTCTGCTGTGTGAAGTCCTAACAGAGAAGGTAAGGGAATCTACAGCCCTTCTCTTTCACTGTGTGAAAACAGAGTTCATACTCTGCCTGAAAAGGCTGATTCCACAGTTTTCTGTAGGTGGTAGGGGGGGTCTGAATAACCCTCGGCACCTTTGAGTGGGCGGGGCTTAGACACCCACACGTGGGTGGAGCTTAGACACTAGCGAATGGGCGAGGCGTAGGCACCCGTGAGTGGGCGGGGCTTAGGCACCCATGAGTGGGTGGGACCACAACACCTTTGAGTGGGTGGGGCCACATGGGGCTGTAAGATAATGAGCCATGGGGGGCCTGCAACTGGAGGGACCATGGGGTCCATGAGTGGGAGGGACCAGGGGGGCAGCAAAGGGGAGGAGGAGGCACAGGACAGATTGACTGACCGTTTCAGAGAAGGAAGCAGGAAGTGCCGGGGACCTGGTGATGCTGCTGCCATATAACACAAAAAATTTAAATATCTTCAAAACTATGCAAAATAAACAATGGAAATTAATTGCAAAAATTCTCAGGGGAGCAATTCCTATCAATTTACTGCAATTTACCTAAAGTCATTTTTGGACCACAGTTCCCCTTTAGGCAGGCAAGTGCAGCTGTATATAACCGAGAAAAAACTAAGCCTAATAAAAAGAAAAATACTTGATGTATGATGCACAAAGAGCAAATTTTTAAGACCTGTTTATAGCAATAGCAGGTTTGGTGTCTTTCCCTATAATCCTCCATGAGTTAGATGTGCACACACTTGCCTTAGACTTATGTCGTTTTAAAGTATTTTTTTAAACCACAAAGTATTTTGTATAATTTGCAATAATGAGACAGCCATACAGTCTAGGTATATGATGCTCTACTAACTATATTGGTATTCCATGATTGATTTTCTATATAACACTATATTGGGAGCTTTTAACAAACAGAAGCAGACCAAAGATACTTCAAAGCACAACCCACCCATGTAATAAAGCAAGTACATTTTGTTGGGCAAGATCAAAAACCCATTGACAAATCTTCTAATGCCTGCCAATACTGCTAGGAATCAGCTTTTTTATTACCAGGCTTATATTGGATTCCTTAATGGGACACTGGAAAGTGTTGCTTTTTCAAACCTATTGCCCATGCTGTCATCTACTGTAGATTTACAGCATCTTCTTGAAGTATGTAAGAAGACATAGGGAGGTTTACTCTTAAGAGAGTGCTGCCAAGATGATGCACCTCCCTGTTAATGGCCCAGATACTGTTCTTACTGACTTCTTATTATTTTCTACCTTTCTTTCTGCCCAATACTAACATTCGATATTGTTTGTACAGACAGTTGTATTTGAAAGGCGCAGCACTTCATTACCTATTAATCTTAAACCGTTCCTTGGTGTGATCTTTTGAATAGCTGATTTATTCTGAAGAGCTATGCTAGCCCAGTAGCTGTTTTTTTCCTCCAAAATTGTCTTTTTACAGACAGCAGCGTTAATTACAGAAGAGCGCACGCCCCATTATTTTTGCTTCCAGTAACCTGACAGTTTTCTCATTTTGTTCTCATGGTTTAATATAAATCTAAGGCCCTTTGGTACAATTATGCTGCTCATTCAACACTAATAGTTAAAGACATTAATCAACTGTTCTTCAACTCATCCTAGAATTGCAGACACGTTGCAGCACTTAACAAGGCCCCCTAAAAAAGAAAAAGCACTATAACAAAAACATACACACAAGCAACAAGGGGAAAACATTAAAGTCTATAAAATAAAAATGTGGCTTATAACAAAAAGGGTACAATCTCACAATTTAAAGGGAATGTCCTCCCTTAAAGGGCAAGTCCAGCCCTAAAATGAAAACTTACATACAGGTAAATCACTCCCCAAAACCATAAACTGTAATAGTTCTAAATCTGAAATATATAAATCTAACCTGAAATCCTGCACAATGTCCTGTTGCCCCAGTTTCGGCTTCCTGGTTCTTCCAGTTAGTAACTGTCAGTTATGGATTTGACAGTTGACATCACAGCCAATGACTAAATGTTAATACCCTGTCTGCCTCTTCTGAGCATGCCCAGGCTCAGTACAGGCTCAGTACAGGTTTCTAAATTGCTCAGTTTCCATGAGGCATCCAGAAGCACAGCAGGCATACAGTAAAGAATTCATAGGACAAAGTATGATATATCAACATATTTTAAAGAGGCCATTCTTTCTAAAAGATGTTCTTATGAGGGTGGAGTTGTCCTTTAAAGGGTATCTCCACTGTTAAATTCACTTTTTAATTCAGTTTTATTGAAGAGCGGGAGGTAAAGGATCTGTGTCTTACCTCCCGTGCTTCAATAAAACATTCAGGAGCCGGGAACGAAGTTGCAGAACTTACCCAGTTTCTCGCTCCTCCTCCGCGTCCTCTGACAGGTCCCGACAGACTTAGTACGCTATGCGCATTGCAGTAAAACTGAATTGAAAAAAGTGATTTTAGCATTCGAGATGCCCATTAAAACAAAATACTGGTGACTTGTCAGTTATCTGCAATCCCAACTGCTATTTTTACCAGTTTATTACATGCATTTGTAACCAGATATTTAATTATAAATTATCTTCTGGCAAAAGTATCCGCTGCCTCTCCCTGTTCAATGAGCCTTTTATAAACTTGATCATGTGCAGTGGAAGCCACAGGGGAAACAGCAGTCAATCATTGGTTGTGATGTCAGCAGTCACAGCTTTGACTGACTGCATGAAGTGTGGGGCCAGCTTACTCTGCCAGAATAGAGACATTAATAATCCTTACTATCTAACATCGTCGCTATACTCAAACAGCCTTACATTGTCTGAAACTACAATTTGAGAGAAGTAATATTTATCTGTGCTTGATTTGTCATTAAATTATTACAGGGCTATGTACCGAGAGTCGCTATCGCTCTCTATTGCCCCCTTTAGGCAATGCACTGAGCTGACAGTGTCTTAGTGCATTATGAATGGAGTTTGCCTTTTGCGAATCTTTAACGCCAGCTATCTGTTAAAGTCTTAAAGAGCTGTTTAACAGCTCAGTACATTGGTTGTGGCAGTTGTGCGACACAAATTTTGCGTAACGTCGCAACTGCCGTTAGTTGTGTCTTAAAGTCACATTAATGCTTGGTACAATGTTTAATGTGACTTTAAGACACAAATAGCCGTTAACGACTCTCGGGACATGGCCCTGTACATGTTTTGTGAGTGCTCCTAACTGCCCCCATCTGCCTTACTCACTGCCTTTTTGTAGTGTAATTCTCAATATTTTTTAGTCTTAGAAACTTATCTAGCCTACTTTTAAAGGGCACGTCCACCCCCAAAACGATCATTTAACCCACTACTGGCCCCACTGTGTAGTGCATAAAAATCCTTACCTTACATCCCAGCTCAAAATGGCTGCCTTGCTATGCCCCTCCAAAGTCCCAAAAACTGTCCACCAGGAGCCTAGCAGAGTAGTCCATATAGGACTCTGCCTCCTGTCTCTCCTCTGGTAGTATTTGCACATGCCCAGTGCTGCTATTTTATTTGGGAAGTCGGGTCATTGTCTGAGATATGAGGATATGCGGATTGTTTTGGTTAGGTGTTGGTAATAGTGTACCGATCAGTAGACCAATTGGTCAGAATTTTAGGCAGAAAATCTGCATGTGTGTCTCAAGAGTACTGTCTGTGAAATTAGGCAATAGCAGACAACTTTATGATCATAAAATTATTTTGTTTTTTGTATTGGTCATATATCTAAAGGTTATTTCTGTTGTATTTTTCCCCTTGCGAACAACGCTGTATTTATTGCGTTAGGTACTGTATCACGGCAAAAAGGGAAAATGTGTATCTTGGAAAAATACGTAAATCTTTGGTTGTATTAAATGCTGGAAAATACACCTGCCTGGATTCTTAGGTGGGGAGTAAGGAGAAACACTCCACAATGTACTGACACCTTCCAAGGACCCAATGACAGGCTAGATATATGGGCACTTATGCGGTTTCACCACCTCAGACTTTATTTTAAATGGCCAAACTTAACGTAAGGAAACACTTATCACTGTTTTACAAATACGATTGAGAGGTTACTGCGGTGAAAAAGTGGCTTTTCAACGCCGGTTAATCCTGCTTTATAAATTCTGCTAAGTCCAAATTTGTCGAAAAAAGGCGGCTATAACGTCAGCAAAAAGTTAACAAACCTTTATAAATATGCCCTTAAGATAAATATTAACACATATACTGTAGTTTTAGTTATTCCTGGGAACCTTTCCGTTTGCCAATCGGAGTCAGAATGAACCCCCCCTCCTTTCTCTGCTGGCACCTTTGGCTTCATAAATTTTTTTGCACATATGTGATTTTAAACCCCACCTCTTAACCCCTGTGATGTAAAAATATATTACATCAAAAGTATTCAAATCGCAGTACATGCTGGGAGGTGCATAGAGCTTGACTGAGATACTGTTGTAGTGGGAAGGTATCTAGCTGCATGTAGGAAGTTTTGCATAAACAAAAACACACTTTCTACGCTCCAACCTTAAATACTGTAGGAACACTATTGAGAAATGCAATGCTCAGAGCCAACATCAGATTCACATACCATTATACCAGGCTTGCCCATATTTGACTCTAAGACTCAACACATATGAAATTGATCTGCTGCAGTGCTAAGTGCCTTTGCATTAAATGCATGCTCTATGGCTACACTGAAATGAATGCAGCTTGCATCATGCCTCTAAATATACATTGCAGCAGAACACAGACTTAAGGTTCCCACTACACACCATGTGTACGAACTTTCGTTTCGGCCCGTAATCGGCCCATGCCATGTCGGCCGTTCGGCGATCCCCGACCGAACGGGGATCTCACGGGCGGATTATCAGCCAAAACTAATGTTTGTACACATTGTGCGTCGAGGGTTGGGACCCACGATCGCACGTGTGTACGAACCTTTAAATAAATGATATCGTGCAGAAATAAACACATAGAAGACACAGTTAGCATATGCAAAGGGTTACCAGCATCCACCTTTTGCACTATTCTGGTTAAGCCGCAAATCAGCAAATTATATTTGCTGCTGTCTTTGATGATTAGCTGGGAAACACTGGCAGGTGGGGACTCTGAGGTCAACTGTTTAATTCAGATTAGCATTAGGGAGATGGGGATACAAGCACAAGGTACCTACTTAGCATGTGAAGAAGGAGATTAGTGTCTGTAACTACCCAGAAAGGGGCAACAATAGAATGCAGCAGTGACATCACATAAATCCAGTAACCTGAATGATTCTATAAATGATGTCAACACCGAGACGCTGAATTCAGAGGTGAGAGTCAAATGGTTTTACTATGTGACAATTATATGATATTTGGAGCTGCCTTTATATTTTGGGGCTCCTTTTCCTACAAATTGCATTATAAAGGTTTATAAATACGGTATGCAAAGTGGAAAAGCTTATATTCTAGTGGAACATCGATCACTAAATACAACAACAACAATCACACACAAACACACATTTCAGTAAACCCCAGTAACATAAATCCTTTGCTAGAAATAAAAATGCCTCTTCATTTGCACAGCTTATGAAATATAAAATGCAAAGTAGATACAAATTCAAGTAAAGTTTCCTAATTGTCTAATTTGCTAAATCTTTTGATATCATTCTGGGAAACTGATTACTCAAATGTCCTCATTTGGAAAAGGTAAGACAAAGTATGTGACATTTTTCTTTTATCCACATAAAACATATTTTTGACTAATTTTTTAATATCTAATCAACTTCCTGTACAACCCAGAAATACTATAGTCCCACTGCAGCCATCAATGTCCTGTATTTTATAATCCCACTGCAGCCATCAATGTCCTGTATCTTATAATCCCACTGCAGCCATCAATGTCCTGTATTTATAATCCTACTGTAGCCATCAATGTCGTATTTATAATCCCATGCAGCCATCAATGTCCTGTATCTTAATCCCACTGCAGCCATCAATGTCCGTATTTTATAATCCTACTGCAGGCCATCAATGTCCTGTATTTTATAATCCCACTGCAGCCATCAATGTCTGTATTTTATAATCCTACTGCAGCATCAATGTCCGTTTTATTAATACTACTGCAGCCATCAATGTCCTGTATCTTATAATCCCACTGCAGCCATCAATGTCCTGTATTTTATAATCCTACTGCAGCCATCAATGTCCTGTATTTTATAATCCCACTGCAGCCATCAATGTCCTGTATTTTATAATCCTACTGCAGCCATCAATGTCCTGTATTTTATAATCCTATCCTGCAGCATCAATGTCTGTATTTTATAATCCTACTGCAGCCATCAATGTCCTGTATTTTATAATCCCACTGCAGCCATCAATGTCCTGTATTTTATAATCCCACTGCAGCCATCAATGTCCTGTATTTTATAATCCTACTGCAGCCATCAATGTCCTGTATTTTATAATCCCACTGCAGCCATCAATGTCCTGTATTTTATAATCCTACTGCAGCCAAATGTCCTGTATTTATAATTCCACTGCAGCCATCAATGTCCTGTATTTTATAATCCACTGCAGCCATCAATGTCCTGTATTTATAATCCCACTGCAGCCATCAATGTCCTGTATTTTAAATCCTACTGCAGCCATCAATGTCTGTATTTTATAATCCACTGCAGCCATCAATGTCCTGTATTTTATAATCCCACTGCAGCCATCAATGTCCTGTATTTTATAATCCTACTGCAGCCATCAATGTCCTGTATTTTATAATCCTACTGCAGCCATCAATGTCCTGTATTTTATAATCCTACTGCAGCCATCAATGTCCTGTATTTTATAATCCACTGCAGCCATCAATGTCCTGTATTTTATAATCCCATGCAGCCATCAATGTCCTGTATTTATAATCCTACTGCAGCCATCAATGTCTGTATTTTATAATCCCACTGCAGCCATCAAGTCCTGTATTTTATAATCCTACTGCAGCCATCAATGTCCTGTATTTATAATCCTACTGCAGCCATCAATGTCCTGTATTAATCCACTGCAGCCATCAATGTCCTGTATTTTATAACCCACTGCAGCCATCAAGTCCTGGATTTTATAATCTACTGCAGCCATCAATGTCCTGTATTTTATAATCCACTGCAGCCATCAATGTCCTGTATTTTATAATCCTGCAGCATCCAATGTCCTGTATTTTATAATCCTACTGCAGCCATCAATGTCCTGTATTTTATAATCCTACTGCAGCCATCAATGTCCTATGTCTTAAAGAACTATATTTCTATATGTCATTGGTAAAAAAAGCAGGCATATTTTATGTAGATGTAGATTTTAACCTGCTTATCCACACCAGAATTTAAAGTCAGGAAAATAAGCAATAAAAACTTGGCTATACAATTTAATGCTATTTCCATTGATGGAAAAACAAGTCGATCATGTGTTACTGTGTGAGTCTGGTGCTCTACCAACACTTTCCATTGGCCTGATAGAGTTTGCACATGTTCTAAAAACCCATCCAACTTGAAATCCTGGATAAACAATCACAAGTGTTTAAAATTATTAATATAAACTGTATATAAATAAATCATAAACATATGTTCAGCTGGCAGGGTGCTGGAATCAGGTATCACATAAACATCTAAAATATACCATACCCACAGGTCTTCATCAAGTATTTTAATATACTTTGGTGATGGACCTGTGAGTGCGGTATACTTTCGATATGTGTGTGTACCCACACATAAATATATTTTACGGTTTATTTCACTCCAGAGAAACAGTAATCCTGCATCAAATGTGCAAATACTACACTAGTGAACTGCTAGAGGGAGGAAATATGGGCGAGGATTGGTTTCCAAAGGGTACAGAGCCATTTACAACTCTGTACCTAAGTCTTCAAAGGCTGGTCCCTACTGATACCTAAAACCTGTGATATGGATGAAGTTTCTAAATAAGCAGCAGCCATTAGATCTTATTTCTAAATGTACCGTATATGGTTACAATTCATTTTTATTACGTTGTCATAAACATTCTCATACTTAAACACTTGCAAATAGTTATGGACAAAATAGGAATGGCACAAACATTTCCAATACAAAACCCATAGAAATAATATTAAACAGTATGAAAAGAAATTTAAATAAATAACCATTTTCCATTATTTTAGTCCACACACATACAACAATCAGGTGAGGCGATCGTTCGCCACCCGCCGGGGCTTGTTCACAAGTTTACTGGCTCATAATTTATAAACAGCAGACAGGCCCCTTTCGCTGAGTGCTACCTGCTTCAGACAACCAAAAGACTCTACATAAAGTCAGCTAGACCACAGATGTCAAACTCAAGGCCCGCCGGCCGAATCTGGCCCTTCTGGCTGTTTGTGGCCTTTGGTGACAGCATCCAAGACTTACTACACTGCAAAACATTTGTTCAGTCCCAAGTAGTTGCGTAACTATAGATCTGCCTGCTAGATACCTGGATCAGCTCTTTTTAAACAGCTCATCGGGCACACCTTAAGTAAGATAGGCGGGATTAACTGTTTAAAAGCAGTTGATCATGGTATCTATCAGGAAGATCTATAGATAAGTCATTGCTTGAGACTGTACAAATGGGACTTACACAAATGGCTAGCAGTGTAGTAAGGCTTGGATGCAGTCACCGCTGTAACAGCTGGTCGCATATCTAGCCTGGTGAGGTATGACAAAGACCTTTCATTGGAGTTGGCCATTCCATTACCACGCCAGAAGAGTAAGATGGGCATTCCGCATTAGCACATGATCACACCATAGACAGAGGTCTCAGTCCAAAACAGTGTGCTTCACACCCTTTCCCTGCCGAGACCCAGCAAGGAGCTTAAAAAAAAATTAGGCCCACTACTTGATTTTGGCCCCTTATGTGATTGAGTTTGTCACCCCTGCTCTAAGCCTTTCTCCACAGCCAGTCTCTGGTCTCAAGATATATCAGTATAAGCTAGCAATACAGTTAAACAACTGATGGAAGCAGGAGCCTAAATGTTATTACTTGGTATGCTTGGTTGTTAGAGAAAAGTACAGTGCACTACCTAAAGGACACTTATCTACCTGTCACTAACTTTTAATAACGCCTTTCTCTTACTATGTAAATAGTGTGTGTGTTTATTAAAGGGCATGTCTACCCTAAAGAGAAAAAGAAGCAGAATCATACTTACAGATCTTCTCCCCCGCGGCATCTCCTCCTGGCTCCTTGTTTGCAAGGAAGTCGCAAACGGGCTGGACCAGCAGCAGCGTCTGTGTTTGGCTAAAAGACAGCCAATCACAAAAGCGGCAGCCGACAATAGAAAGCCATGGGAGAGAAGGGCTGTAGGTATAATTCAGCTTCTTTTTTTAAAGGGAATGTCCACCCCCAAAACTATATTCCCCTCAACTACTGGCCCCATCATGTAGTGTAGTTTAATCCTTACCTCACATCCCAGCTCCATATGGTTCTCCTGTAGTCCCCCCCCAAAGTCCCAAAAACTGCCCACCAGGAGGATAGCAGAGTCCATATAGGACTCTGCCTCCTACCTGGCCTCCGGGAGAAGTTTGGCATGCGTACTGCTATGGTGGCTGATAGTGATCTGCACTGGCTGGCAGCCGCGTGGCGCAGCTCCCAGCGGCACTTGATGATAAGGTCAGGACAGATCAGGTCACACAGGCCAGCGCAAGTTCCGGAGTCCGGACTTTCCCTACTTTCTGTGTGGAGACAGTGGAGTGAGAGAGTGGCCAGCCCAGCACTGCAATTTGCAAAACTTGGAAGGAACAGAGCAGACCGAGCAGTCGCACTGTCGCAGAACACCACATGAGTTAAGCTGCCTGCAACTGTGTAAGTAGTACTGCCTGTCTCACTGTCTGTATAAGCTGGGGGGGCTGGCTAGATTCAGTGGCCTCATGGCCTGTAATTTAACCTCCCTGAGTCCCTGGGGTCTTATCATAGGGGGTCTTATCCTGGGGGTGTGGGGGTGGGGGGGGGGGGGGGGCGGCTGGATTCAGTGGCCTCATGGCCTGTAATGTGAAAATCCCTGGGGTCTTATCATGGGGGGTCTCCCTCCCTGGGGACTGGGTCTTATCATGGGGGGGGGGGCTGGCTGGATTCAGTGGCCAGGCTGTACCTCCCTCCCTGGGGTCTTATAATGGGGGGGGCTGCCAACTGGATTCAGTGCGTGGCCTATAACCTCCCTGGGGTCTTATCATGGGCTTATGAATAATGAATGTATAGGGATTAGGGACTTAGGGAGAGATTATTAGGGGTATATGTGGCTGGTCATAGGGGCTGCTGGGATATTGGGTTTGGGTCTCTGTATAGGGAGGGGTTAGGGGTGTACCGTGTAATGTTGTTGTTGTCATGGGGGTGCTGGGAGATATTGGTGATGGCTGAAACCTGAAAGGAGCAATATAGTAGTGACAACACAAGCTATTTGAGAAAGGGATGTAATACCTGTTTATAGGAATTGACATTATTGCTAATCGACTGACTGAGGAATTGTTACATACGTGATAGGAAGCTCAAAATCTTAAAATGTTAGCCACGCCCATTTTAATGCGGCTACGCGCGCCGCCCAGAGACGGTCAAAGGCGCCATTCTAAAGTTTGGCACAGACAGCAAAAACCCTAGAAGTGCCCCTGCGTACTACAGCCCTTCTCCCCCTCCCTCCCCCTCCCTCTCAGGATTCCCTCCCCCTAGCATAAATCCCTTAATATATAGTATTGCCCCTGCCAGCCCAGCCCCAACCGCTATATTTATATGTTTAGAAAGCTCCCCAAACTTTACTTACCTCTCCTCTTTCCTCCGCCAAAATGAGCTGCTGGCAGCCGCGCCCGTGATTGGCTGCCGCTCAGCCAATCACAGACGCGACTGCCGGTCCCGCCCCTCTGCTTGCATTTTCTCGCAAGCAGAGGGCCGGGGCTGCGGCGGAGGAAAGAGGGGAGGTAAGTAGAGTTTGGGGAGCTTTCTAAACATATAAATATAGCGGTTGGGGCTGGGCTGGCAGGGGGAATCTTATATTAAAAAATTAATTTTAGGGTGGACATACCCTTTAAAGAACTAATGTGGCCGTTAAAAGGATTTTACGCTAGGTGCAATAGTTGCAGAGGATGGGAAGGGATCCACTACGCATGTTAGCATCCCTCCTGGAGGCAAGACAGGAGGCAGAGACCTTTGGACAGGAAGACAGCTCCTACTATTCACTTTCCTGGACTTTGGACATGGACTGCAGGGGAACAATAAGGTAAGGATGTTTTTAAACTACACAGTGGGGCCAGTATGGGGTTAAATTTTAGTTTGTGGGTGGGCATGCCATTTAATGCTATAACAACATTTGCGCAGCATGAGCACACTCATTGGATTGTGCTAACTGACAACCTGCAAATTAGGAACCGCAGTGATACAGTGATGTAGTGTTTCACTAAATAAATGGGTTAGGAACCCTTTTTTTTGCAAATACCTGTGTGTGCGGTTCCTAATTTGCGGAGTGGATATACAGGACATCCGGACACCAGGACACCAGCACCGCATATGAAACTTTGAAGCACATACTAGTGCTAAGGATGTGCATTCTCTTCTAAAAAGAGTTGTTCAGTTATAGCACTGTGTAGTAAATTTTCCCTTACATGTTCTAAAAAAACTATTTAAAACACTAACAAGTAAATAAATGATCTGTGCTATTGAACATTTTTTAGAGACTACATACCATTGTTCCCAATCTTTTACTTGCACTGCACGGGCAAGCTTTCTACAAATGTGCTCTTTTTAGTATTCTGTGAGGTTGCTATTTTCTTCTGAAGAGATTTACAGTAAGAATTCATTCAGAATTTCCATCCATCTGCCCTATTTCACATGCCAACCGTAAGCAATACTTATTCAGGTTCTTTTCATCAAGTTCTTTTTAACCTCCAGTTATGTTATTTGTATTTGGGGGCACATCTTTGTTCTATGTTCAATATAAAAAAAGAGCAGGAAAATTCCACTGCAATGCTTCCTGCAGCTGTTCTTAGCTACGGTAGCCATTATTGCGTTTAGGCATTAAAACTGGCAAACACAGCATTTTTACTGAGAATTCCATGTAAAATGCAATGCTTTAAAACATATGTCAGTATGATTGTAGTATTTACACATGGACTTTACTTTTTAACCAAAAAAGGGTATCTCCACCCTCTATATATTTTTTTTATAAAATGTAGCGCATCGCTTCCCACCCCCAACCACTATATTAGATTTCTAAACAAAGAAGCCGAACTGTACTTACAACCCTTTGCTCCAGTGGCACACTGATTCGTCTCCCTACTTGCAAACAGGGGCCGGATTAGCAGCCCCGGCTGTGATTGGCAGTCAATCACTGCCGCGGCTGTGGGCAATAGAGGACACAACGGGAACAAAGGGCTATAAGTACAGTTCAGATTCTTTTTTTAAGAAATCTAATATAGCGGTTAGGGGTGGGAAGAGATACCCTACATTGTATATAAACCATTTTACACTAGCTGAAGGGCAGCCAGGGAGGGAACGGAAAGGAGTGGGGGAAAGGTCTCCCCTGCACTTGCCACTCACTGTCCTTTCAGAGGACAAGGATGAGGCAGAAACCTTTCATACAGCAAGACACCTCCTACTCTTCAGTTTCCTGTACTTTGGACAAGCACTGCAGGAGAACGATAAGGAGCAGTGGGACCAGTAGTGGGTTAAATTTTAGATTTGCGGGTGAACATGCCTTTTAAATAAAATCCCCTCAAGATGATACAATTTACCTTCAGGATACATAATAGTTTGGCTGTGTCCACAAGCAAATGTAGAAGCAATACTATGCAAAAATACATTAAAGGGCATGTCCACCCCCAAACTATAATCCCCCCCACTAATGGCCCCACCATGTAGTGTAATAAAATCCTTACCTCACATCCCAGCTCCATATGGTTCTCCTGTAGTCCCCCCCAAAGTCCAAAAAACTGCCCACCAAGAGGATAGCAGAGTCCATACAGGACTCTGCCTCCTATCTGGCCTCCGGGAGACGTTTAGCATGCGTACTGCAGCCCTTCTCCCCCTCCCTCCCATTTTGCGATCCCTCCCCCTACCATAAAACCCCTTGTCCATATAATAGAATATCTTCCCCCAGCCCCAACCGCAAAAAACAAATTTTAAGAAAGTCCACAGAACTCTACTTACCTTCCCTCTCTCCTCCGGCATTCTGAGAAGCTGGCAGCCACGTCCGTGATTGGCTGCCTCTCAGCCAATCACGGACGCCCGCCCCCTGCTTGCAGTGTCTTGCAAGCAGAAGGCCGGGCGTCGGAGGAGATTAGGGAAGGTAAGTAAAGATCTGGGCACTTTCTTAAAACTATTTTATAGCAGTTGGGGCTGGGGGAAGATATTCTATTATATGGGAAAATTTGTTTATAAGGGTGGGCATGCCCTTTAACATTTGGCACATAAAAAAAAAATGCTTTAAAGGGCATGTCCACCCCTAAAACTATAATTTAACCCACTACTGGCCCCATTCTGTAGTGTAATAAAATCCTTACCTTACATCACAGCTCCAAATGGTTCTCCTGTAATGTCCCTGTTAAGTTCAGAAAACTGACCACCAGGAGCCTGGCAGAGTCCATATATTACTCTGCCTCCTGTCTCTTCTCTGGGAGAATTTTGCCATGCACACTGCAGCCCCTCCCTCTCCCTACCGTTTTGCTCTCCCTCCCCCTAGCACAAAACCCCTTTTCTATAGTGTAGGGCTCCCTCGCCCAACCCCAACCGTAATATTTGCAGAAATTCCCCCGATCATTACTTACCTTGCCTCTCTCCTCCGGCGTTCTGGATAGCCGGAAGCCGCATCCGTGATTGGCTGCCTCTCAGCCAATCACGGATACGGCTGCAGGTCCGGCCCCCTGCTTGCAGTTTCATGCAAGCAGAGGGTCGTGACCGTATGCCAGAGGAGAGAGGCAAGGTAAGTAATGATCAGGGGATTTTCTGCAAATATTACTATAGCGGTTGGGGGAGGGAGCCCTACACTACAGAAAAAAATGGGGTGGACATGCCCTTTAAAGCAACAAAAACTGAATAAACATGCACGGGCTGTAGACATACAGTGCATAAATGATGTCTGTCAAAATTAAATCCTGATTGTGGATGTAACGGATACATTAGTTGATGCCTATACAATAGGTCCACATACAACACGGACTCTATCACACATTTAGCTCTGGTGAGAAGGTAGCTTTATTTTATGCCTAGCAGAGGAGGGACCAATGGGGAAACTTACAAATTAGCATTAATGTCAGTATAAGGCTCGCAGATATTGGATTATGACACTTTAAATCAATCACAAATATACACAAGGTACCTCCTAGGTGTCCAATCCCTTCTTGCCACCTCTCTGCCAGATAGAAAATACTTCACACTGTAAAGAATAGGGTTGTCCATACATTATTTACAATGTGAAGTACTTTAAATCAATGTTTTATTCATTATGTAGAGTTTAGCACCAGCTTAACGATTAATTTAGCATAAATTGAAGATAATTTTGTTTGTCAAACATTAATTTCCAGATTTTTAGTGCTGCAAAAAAGTCTCTCATCCAACTCCACTCTAATGTACAAAATCTTTGCTTCACCCCTCCCCTTATTGTGTAGTATATGTGTACAACAAGTACACGTTTACCTGTGCTGCCTAAGCAAGCCAGTGTCCAGTATAAATAAAACAGAATGAGGCCAAACTAGACGCATACTACGAGTTTAGCTGTCCTAGCTGTCCTGCTAAATGCAGTATTTTGTCAGAGCTACCCTCGACACCATGGTCACAATTGTGGCCCTAGTCTGTTAATTTCAAACGTATTGCCATATTGCCCTTTTATGTTGCAGTAGCACATTCCACCTGACATTTCAGCTACTGTAAACAGGCAAAGTTTGGGGATTTTTAATGATATCTGATTTCTTACCAACAAACTTACAGGGTTATCCAATAAAAGTTATGATCGTAAAAATGGTGCTGATTTTGCCCCAAGCAATCAGATGTTAGCTTTCAAATTTTAAATAAGATCTGAGTGGTTGGGGTAAAATTAGCACTATTTTAAACAATAACAACATTTATTGAATCTCCCTGTTAGTTTCATATGTTTCTGTCCTGGCCCTTGTTTTTGGCTGTGTTTAAAAGGCGCCAACAATGGGCTATACAAAAAATACAATAGAGTGTAAATATACAAATCCAATCCAATACATAAGGCTTTCTTTGCTTAATATATGGCAAATAACTCATACTTCCAGGAACCCTTAAAAGAAAATTGTGTGAAGCAAATACAATAACACATGAAACAGAAAAGGGAGGCTACAGTAGCAATATCCAAGAACGTCTTTACTATGACTGTTCCAGACACTGGTTATATTCCCTTTACCAAGCCTTTTGTTCATATTTTTGTTTATCTTCTAAGGTAATGGTTCCCATCAGGGATGCAGAGCTTTCTTCTAGTTGATTGATGAATCTAGAAAGGGATGAAGCAAAGCAGCACAATTGACATTAAATAATTGGCAGGCATAAACCCTGTGAAACATCTGGCATCCGCAAGGGGACACATTTTGTTCTTGCAATCAGATATAGATTAGGAACCAGGAATAAAGCAGTTAAGGCTCTTCTAGTAAACAATAGAAGCCTTGATTGAAGCGATATTCACATGTAGCAATGGCAGGTTTTAATCACCTGAGGCACAGACCAATCATTACTTATCTGAATAACAGGTTTTTTTGTTTTCTGTCACCTGCTGCATCCTTCTCACTAACAGAATTCTTTTGGCATAAACTGAACTTGTTTGAGTCTTTTGTGCTTGACTGTATTTTAAATGTAATAGCAAAATTTAAAGCAACAGAATAACCGTGTAATTCTGATGGTTGCACATGCTGAAGGGTAACAGATTCAAGGCAGTCAATAACAAGTCAATAAAGCAGACACCAGCCAGAGTCATAAAGTTAAACAAAGTCATATACATCAAATACTGGATAGTATTTCAGCATGTTAAGTAATGTTATGCAAAGAAGACTGTCAGTGTCAGGTCTTGCTTATTTTAACTAATTGGCATATAAAGCAAAGCATAAATATAATAAAAATGCAATACAGGAAAAAGCCACTGGGCTGGGTGTAAACTCCCACAAACACTCCAAACCAGACTTATAACATGGAGAGAGGATATAGAGACAGTATGTGGAGTGAGGATAGGCACTACCACACACTGTAAATACGGTGGAGCCAAGGTGCCACAAGCCTTTCACAATGGAACAAATCCCATACCAATTTAAAAAGACAAATAAAGGTTGCAGACTCCGAAGAGGGCCAATTGTATAATTAAAAGGACACTATACCCAAGGCCCAGCATGGTAAAGAACAGTCTTTATTGGAACATAATGCACAAACAAGTGTTCCAATCACGCGATTGGTTGCACAGCTCTTAATAGGTCCTGGGATGGAGAGGTGGCTGGAGAATAATTCCATTTTGCCCAATTTAGTGTTTTCTTCATTTTAAATTATGAATTTAGACTAGATTCAAACCAGGCAGAAAGGTCTCAGGGTACTCAAGTCACTATCACAGCAACTGGAGTCGAAAAACTTACTCTGTCTAAATAAATTGCATTAAATATTACAACAATACACTGTAATATGCAGGATGAAGTGTGTGTGTGTCTTATTTTCTGGGGGGAAAAATCTGTTTTAGTTTCTAGGCTTTGTTTACACTAGCATCTAACTACATATCTAGGCACATTAACCAATGAGGTGAGGAAAACATGTACTTGCTAATTTCCTCACGGCGACAGTAGGCTCATGCTAAAAAGATATGATAAATACTCAATCAATGAACACCATATAATGACAGATTACTAGCCCCAAAGGAACTCTCCGCACCACTAAAATTTAATAGTGCCAATAAAAAGTGACTGCTAATGAGCTTAACATTCTAGAATGTCAACGCATCACTGTATTTTTACACAACTGTCATCACAGCCAATATTTAATAAAGTTAAAGTTCACTAAATTTGACACATATTTCTAGGCTTCCTTTTTATGTTTTGACATTTTGCTAAGAGGATTACTGCTTTTATTTAATTTCCTAGCTTCGAGGTAGGTCCATATGTGACATACTGGTCTGGAAGCAAAGAATTGGGTTAGATACACATGAGCCAATATTTCAGTTTGACTAACCAGTTTGAATTGTTAGTAATATTGGATCTAATTTTTGCTGCAGATTATTTTAAGAAATTGGGCAAATATATTTTGGTGTTGCAACTTTTTTTTTTTTTTTACATATGGACTACCATCTAATATATAGCAGAAAAAAAATGAGCATTGTATTTGTCCCATGTGTACGTAGCCTTAGGGTTAAATTACTGCAATAAAAACCCAAATGGCGCTGGACTAACCCTACATCTGGAATCAACAGCATTGTTTTCTTTTTCCCAGAGTAAAAAAATGCATTAAAGGAAACGTAAGCTACAGTGGAGTTAGCTGCCTTAAACTTAACAAACGTTGTGAATTTAGAGATCCTCGCAAAGCTACTAAAGTAATAACCTATAAGATTAAATCAAATCTGCAAAGTAAACTGATAACTATTTTAGCTTTAAATTATACTTCTTCTCTTTTATTCTTCCTATTTTTCTGGCTGTATCTCCTCCCACAGTGTTTGTGGTAGAGACGAAATGCGGTACAGACGTGCGGGACACATAAAAGAAATGTGCTATTACCTAGTTAAGGATCAGTGAAATCGTTTCAGAGTTATCAGTGAATTTACAGACTTTTTTTGCACATAGACTTTAATGTACATATGAAGCAAGCACATTTAACACTTGCATCTTGAATACATTCCCCTTTTAACAAAGTTATGTGCCACCAGATGCAGTTCACTCCTGCGCTGTCTAATTGAGGCTCCCCTGTACTTCCGGTTTCTGTCTAGTGCCATTACACGATCGTAACAGAGTGTGGGCAAGCGTTGGAATCAAACTGGGACCATGGCATGCCACTACACTCACCTACCTCTGTTTCCTTCCAGGATTTAGGCCCATATCTGCAGGTATCTGTGAGTATGTAAATCCAAATTCAAAAATCAAGCCAAATTCAAAGTTTATACTTAAACTTTCTCTTTCTAGTTATTCCCAGTTTTTACTATTTATTGGCTCAGAGGTTGAAAACTATAAAGTGTAAATGTATCTTAGAATTATTCTGCAGCGTTACCAGTTTAACATGTCTTTTTTAATGATACGTATTAGTAATAAAATGTAATTTAAAACACTTTATTGAATTATAAATTGGATGTTTCTGGCAATACTTTTAGGAAAAGGAAAATTATACTGGTGTAGTAACTGACCACTTCCTGGGTAGTCCAGGTAGGCAACTCACGAACTCCAGAGGTATATTAAAGCTTCAAATTTTATTCAAACATATTAAAAACAGCAGCGGCAACAACACCAAAGAGCATGCAGGATGAGGCTCCGCGCCTACGCATTTCTTGGCAAGAACGCCACTTCATCATGGGCTTTGTCCCGACTCTTACCGGGTGATTGTGCACCGCAATTGAGGACAGACAAGTGCTCCCGAGATTACAGGTATTACACAATTATATGTATATCGGATTGGTAATACCTAACTCCCAATATTGTTTCTGTGAGGAACACCAGCCCAAATAAAACTGATTCTGCCAGTCTTCCTCCTGGCTTCAGCACTATCTTTAATACAGGAATAGTCCAGGACTAACCTGGCAATTGAAAACTGTACGTGCTGTAGCTCTTCAATGAAATTATATTGTGAGGTAGGAATAATCAATCCGACCTCCCTGCCACAAGTACTTTTTTTGTAGGAGATAGGAGGAGTGTCAGGCAGTGTGAGAAAGCAGTCATTTACTGCTGTTAAAGCATCTTGGAAAGTACAGCATTTCCTTAAGGGATACCATGGTCACAGGGAAATGACACAGATGTCTCCATTTCTTTTTAAATATGAGAAAGGGGAGCTCTATAGCCTTAACTCTCCCTATACTATTTAATTTCTTAATGACGTCTCTCGATAGGTGCTTCACATTGTAAAACCAGAAGCCTATGTTGCATTGAACATGGGTCAAAAAAGCAACAACCGATCTTAAACTGGCACTTTTAAAGCCTATTGGAAGGCATATCATTTCCATAGGGGCTATCATTGTAACATAAACATTACCCAAAAGTCTCTGTTTCTTATTTCCATAAGAGAGAGGGGAGCTCTTAGTCTAAAACGCCCCCTATCCTATTTGATTCTTTGGTGATATCCTATAAAGATGTACAATTCATTATTTTCTTCTTTTTTTGGCTAAACCTGAATCCATGAACAAATGTAACTTTTCCCCTTTTAGAATATGTTCTGGTCATTCTTCTCTGAAACACAGAATTGCCAATTATATTTATCACTGGGACTTATAGGACTATTGATCACTTTGTGTCTTGTAGGTCTAGCAAACACTATGTGTTTTGGAGAACTAGTAACCACTCCATATTATTTCCCAGCAGCTCTGGGTAATGAGCCACGTTGTATATTGTAGCAAGCACTGTGTGTTTTGTAAGACTAGCAACCTCTTTGAGTCTTGTAGGACTAGCAATCACTGTTTGTCTTGAACGACTAGTGACCACTTTGGGGGAGATTTACTCTGGCAAATCTCCCTTCCGTGATTTCATATCATGTTAGCACATGTGGGTAAATCCCAAAAGGGAATAAAAAGGGGATAAAATTAGCACCAATGTAATTTTAAGTCGTGAGCGCTAGATGTGCGGATGTCTTTTGCGTAACCTATGCATCCGACGCTAATATGGAGTTAAAGCCACGCTAACCAATAGCAAACCAGTTAGTGCAACTTTAACTCCATATTATTACCCAGCGGCTCTGGGTAAATGATCCACCTTGTTCAGGGCTAGCAAGCACTGTGTGTCTTGTAGGACTAGGAATCAATGTCTGTCTTAAAGGACTAGTGACCACTTTGTGTATTGCAGAAAAGCAACCACTGTGTATCTTGTAGGACTAGGAACAAATGTCTGTTTTGTGGGACTAGTGACCAGTTTGTGTATTGTAAGACTAGCAACCACTGTTGTTTAGTAGTACTATTAAACACTGTGTGTCTTGCAGGACTAGTGACCACTTTGTGTCTTGTAAGACTAGTAACCACTATGCATGTTTTAGGACTAGTGACCATGTTGTGTCTTGTAGGACTAGTAACCACTATGCATCTTGTAGGACTAGTGACCATTGTGTGTGTCTTGTAGGACTAGTAACCACTATGCATCTTGTAGGACTAGTGGACCACTTTGTGTCTTGTCGGGACTTAGTTGGACCCTTGTGTCTTGTAGGACTAGTAATACTATGCATCTTGAGGACTAAGTGACCATTGTGTGTGTCTTGTAGGACTAGTAACCACTATGCATCTTGTAGGACTAGTGACCACTTTGTGTCTTGTAGGACTAGTGACCACTTTGTGTCTGTAGGACAGTAATTACGATGCATCTGTTAGGACTAATGACCATTGTGTGTGTTCTGTAGGACTAGTAACCACTATGCATCTTGTAGGACTAGTGACCACTTTGTGTCTTGTAGGACTAGTAACCACTATGACATCTGTAGGACTAGTGACCACCTTGTGTTTGTAGGACTAGTAACCACTATGCATCTTGTAGGACTAGTGACCATTGTGTGTGTCTTGTAGGACTAGTAACCACTATGCATCTTGTAGGACTAGTGAACACTTTTGTGTGGTTTGGACAGAACACTAGGATCTGTAGGACTAGTGACCACTTTGTGTCTTGTAGGACTAGTGACCATTGTGTCTTGTAGGACAGTAATTACTATGCATCTGTAGGATAATGACATTGTGTGTGTCTTGTAGGACTAGTAACACTATGCATTTTGTAGGACTAGTGACCACTTTGTGTCTTGTAGGACTAGTAACCCCTATGCATCTTGTAGGACTAGTGACCACTTTGTGTATTGTAGGACTAGTAACCACTATGCATTTTGTAGGACTAGTGACCACTTGTGTCTTGTAGGACTAGTAACCACTATGCATTTTGTAGGACTAGTGACCACTTTGTGTCTTGTAGGACTGTAACCACTATGCATACTTGTAGGACTAGTGACCACTTTGTGTATTGTAGGACTAGTAACCACTATGCATCTTGTATGTAGGACTAGCTAGTGACCACTTTGTGTCTGTAGGACTAGAACCACTATGCATTTTTGTAGGACTAGTGACCACTTTGTGTCTTGTAGGACTAGTAACCACTTATGCAGTCTTGTAGGACTAGTGGACCACTTTTGTGTCTTGTAGGACTAGTAACCACTATGCATCTTGTAGGACTAGTGACCACTTTGGGTCTTGTAGGAATGTAACCACTATGCACATTTGTAGGACTGTGGACCACTTTGTGTCTTGTAGGACTAGTAACACATATGCATCTTGTAGGACTAGTGACCACTTTGTGTCTTGTAGGACTAGTAACCACATGCATTTTGTAGGACAGTGACCACTTTGTGTCGTGTGGACTAGTAACCACTATGCATTTGTAGAGGACTAGTGACCACTTTGTGTCTCTGTAGGACTAGTAACCACTATGCATCTTGTAGGACTAGTGACCACTTGTGTCTTGTAGGACAGTAAACCACTATGCATCTTGTAGGACTAGTGACCACTTGTGTTTGTAGGACTAGTAACCTATGCATCTTGTAGGACTAGTGACCATTGTGTGTCTTGTAGGACTAGTACCACATGCATCTTGTAGGACTAGTGACCATTGTGTGTGTCTTGTAGGACAGTAACCACTATGCATCTTGTAGGACTAGTGGACCACTTGTGTTTGTAGGACTAGTCCCACTTTGTGGGGTTGTAGGACTAGTAAACTATGCATTTGAGGATAATGACCACTTGTGTGCTTGTAGGACTAGTAACCACTATGCATTTTGTAGGACTAGTGACCACTTTGTGTCTTGAGAGCTAGTAACCACTATGCATCTTGTAGGACTAGTGACCACTTTGTGTATGTAGGACTAGTAACCATATGCATTTTGTAGGACTAGTGACCAACTTTGTGTCTTGTAGGACTGTAACACTATGCATGTAGGACTAGTGACCAACTTTGTGTCTTGTAGGACTAGTAACCACTATGCATCTTGTAGGACTAGTGACCACTTTGTGTTTGTAGGACTAGTAACACTATGGCATTTTGTGGGACTAGTGACCACTTTGTTGTCTTGTAGGACTAGTTAACCACTATGCATTTTGTAGGACTAGTGACCACTTTGTGTCTTGTAGGATAGTAACCACTATGCATTTGTAGGACTAGTGGCCACTTTGTGTCTTGTAGGACTAGTAACCACTATGCATTTGTAGGACATTGACCACTTTTGTCTTGTAGGATGTAACCACTATGCATTTTGTAGGACTAGTGACCACTTTGTGTCTTTGTAGGACTAGTAACCAATGCATCTTTGTAGGACTAGTGGCCATTTGTGTCTTGTAGGACTAGTAACCACTATGCATTTGTAGGACTAGTGACCACTTGTGTCTTGTAGACTAGTAACCTATGCATTTTGTAGGACTAGTGACCACTTTGTGTCTTGTAGGACTAGTAACACAATGCATCTTGTAGGACTAGTGACCACTTTGTGTCTTGTAGGAATAGTAACCACTATGCAATTTCTGTTAGGACTAGTGACCACTTTGTGTATTGTAGGACTAGTAACCACTATGCATCTTGTAGGACTAGTGACCATTGTGTGTGTCTTGTAGGACTAGTAACCACTATGCATCTTGTAGGACTAGTGACCATTTTGTGTGTCTTGTAGGACAAGTAACCACTATGCATCTTGTAGGACTAGTGCCACTTTGTGTCTTGTAGGACTAGTGACCACTTTGTGTCTTGTAGGACTAGAATTACATGCATCTTGTAGGACTAATGACCATTGTGTGTGTTTGTAGGACTAGTAACCACTATGCATTTTGTAGGACTAGTGACACTTTGTGTCTTGTAGGACTAGTAACCACTATGCATCTTGTAGGACTAGTGACCACTTTGTGTTTGTAGGCTAGTAACCACTATGCATTTTGTAGGAACTAGTAACCACTATGCATTTTGTAGGACTAGTGACCACTTTGTGTCTGTAGGACTAGTAACCACTATGCATCTTGTAGGCTAGTGGACCACTTTGTGTATTGTAGGATAGTACCCATATGCATTTTGTAGGACTAGTGACACTTTGTGTCTTTAGGACTAGTACCACTGTGGTCTTGTAGGACTAGTAACCACTATGCATTTTGTAGGACTAGTGACCACTTTGTGTTTGTAGGGATAGTAACCACTATGCATTCTGGTAGGACTAGGTGCCACTTTGTGTCTTGTAGGACTAGTAACCACTATAGCATCTTGTAGGACTAGTGACCATTTGTTGTCTTGTAGGATCTAGTAACCACTATGTCATTGTGGACTAGTGACCACTTTGTGTCTTGTAGGACTAGTAACCACTATGCATCTTGTAGGAATAGTGGACCACTGTGTCTTTAGGATAGTAACACTATGCATTTGTAGGATAGTGACCACTTTGTGTCTTGTAGGACTAGTAACCACTATGCATTTTGTAGGGACTAGTGACCACTTTGGTCTTGTAGGACTAGTAACCACTATGCATCTTGTAGGACTAGTGACACTTTGTGTCTTGTAGGACTAGTAACCACATGCATTTTGTAGGACTAGTGACCACTTTGTGTATTGTAGGACTAGTAACCACTATGCATTTGTAGGACTAGTGACCATTTGTGTGTCTTGTAGGATAAGTAACCACTATGCATCTGTAGGACTAGTGACCATTTGTGTGTCTTGTAGGAAAATAGTAACCAATATGCATATCTTGTAGGACTAGTGACCACTTTGTCTGTCTTGTAGGACTAGTGACCACTTTGTGTCTTGTAGGACTAGTAATACTATGCATTTTGAGGACTAGTGACCCATTGTGTGTGTGTTTGTAGGACATAGTAACCACTATGCATTTTGTAGGGACTAGTGACCACTTTGGTCTTGAAGACTAGTAACCAATGACATCTTGTAAGGACTAGTGACCACTTGTTGTATTGTAGGACAAGTAACCACTATGCATCTTGTAGGACTAGTGACCACTTTGTGTCTTGTAGGACTAGTGACCACTTTGTGTCTTGTAGGACTAGTAACCACTATGCATCTTGTAGGACTAGTGACCACTTTGTGTCTTGTAGGACTAGTAACCACTATGCATTTTGTAGGACTAGTGACCACTTTGTGTCTTGTAGGACTAGTAACCACTATGCATCTTGTAGGACTAGTGGCCACTTTGTGTCTTGTAGGACTAGTAACCACATGCATCTTGTAGGACTAGTGACCATTGTGTGTGTCTTGTAGGACTGTAACCACTATGCATTGTGGGACTAGTGACCATTTTGTGTGTCTGTAGGACAAGTAACCACTATGCATCTTGTAGGACTAGTGACCACTTTGTGTCTGTGGACTAGTGACCGTTTGGTCTCTGTAGGACAGTAATTACTATGCATCTTGTAGGACTAATGACCATTGTGTGTGTCTTGTAGGACTAGTAACCACTATGCATTTTGTAGGACTAGTGACACTTTGTGTCTTGTAGGACTAGTAACCACTAGCATCTGTAGGACTAGTGACCACTTTGTGTATTGTAGGACTCAGTAACCACTATGCATTTTGTAGGACAGTGTGACCACTTGTGTCTTGTAGGACTAGTAACCACTAGCATTTGTAGACTAGTGACCACTTTGTGTCTTGTAGGACAGTAACCACATGCATCTTGTAGGACTAGTGACCACTTTGTGTATGTAGGACTAGTAACCACATGCATTTGTAGGACTAGTGACCACTTTGTGTCTTGTAGGACTAGTAACCACATGCATTTTGTAGGACTAGTGACCACTTTGTGTCTTGTAGGACTAGTAACCACTAGCATCTTGTAGGACTAGGGCCATTTTGGTCTTGTAGGACTTGTTACCACTTTGCATCTTGTAGGACTAGTGACCACTTTGTGTCTTGTAGGACTAGTAACCACTATGCATTTGTGAGGACTAGTGACCACTTTGTGTCTTGTAGGACTAGTAACCACTATGCATCTTGTAGGACTAGTGGCCACTTGTGTCTTGTAGGACTAGTAACCACTAGCATTTTGTAGGCTAGTGACCACTTTGTGCTTGTAGGAATAGTAACCACTATGCATTTTGTAGGACTAGTGACCACTTTGTGTCTTGTAGGACTAGTAACCACTAGATCTTGTAGGACTAGTGACCACTTTGTGTGCTTGTAGGACTAGAACCACTATGCATCTTGTAGGACTAGTGACCACTTTGTGTCTTGTAGGACTAGTAACCACTATGCATCTTGTAGGACTAGTGACCATTGGTGTGTCTTGTAGGACTAGTAAACCACTATGCATCTTGTAGGACTAGTGACCATTTTGTGTGTCTTGTAGGACAAGTAACCACTATGCATTTGTAGGACTAGTGACCACTTTGTGTCTTGTAGGACTAGTGACCACTTGTGTCTTGTAGGACTAGTAATTACATGCATCTTGTAGGACTAATGACCATGTGTGTGTCTTGTAGGACTAGTAACCACTATGCATTTTGTAGGACTAGGGACCACTTTGTGTCTTGAAGACTAGTAACCACTATGCATCTGTAGGACTAGTGACCACTTTGTGTATTGTAGGACTAGTAACCACTATGCATTTTGTAGGACTAGTGACCACTTTGTGTCTTGTAGGACTAGTAACCACTATGCATTTTGTAGGATAGTGACCACTTTGTGTCTTGTAGGACTAGTAACCACTATGCATCTTGTAGACTAGTGACCACTTTGTGTATTGTAGGACTAGTAACCACTATGCATTTTGTAGGACTAGTGACCACTTTGTGTCTTGTAGGACTAGTAACCACTATGCATCTTGTAGGATAGTGACCACTTTGTGTCTTGTAGGACTAGTAACCACTATGCATTTTGTAGACTAGTGACCACTTTGTGTCTTGTAGGACTAGTAACCATATGGATCTTGTAGGACTAGTGGCCACTTTGTGTCTGTGGACTGTAACCACTATGCATTTTGTAGGACTAGTGACCACTTTGTGTCTTGTAGGACTAGTAACCACTATGCATTTTGAGGACTAGTGACCCTTTGTGTCTTGTAGGACTAGTAACCACTATGCATCTTGTAGGACTAGTGACCACTTGTGGTCTTGTAGGACTAGTAACCACTATGCATTTGAGGACTAGTGACACTGTGGTTGTGA
Organism: Hymenochirus boettgeri; assembly: GCA_019447015.1. NCBI lineage: Eukaryota > Metazoa > Chordata > Amphibia > Anura > Pipidae > Hymenochirus > Hymenochirus boettgeri. Next base: position 213,562,294 of record CM033473.1, on the reverse strand, counting down.
GGACTAGTAACCACTATGCATCTTGTAGGACTAGTGACCATTTGTGTGTCTTGTAGGACTAGTAACCACTATGCACTTGTAGGACTAGTGACCACTTTGGGTCTTGTAGACTAGTAACCACTATGCACTTGTAGGACTAGTGACCACTTTGTGTATTGTAGGACTAGTAACCACTATGCATCTTGTAGGACTATGACCACTTGTGGTCTTGTAGGACTAGTAACCCTATGCATCTTGTAGGACTCGTGACCACTTGTGTCTTGAGGACTAGTAACACTATGCATTTTGTAGGACTAGTGACCACTTTGTGTCTTGTAGGATAGTAACCACTATGCATCTTGGGACTATGACCACTTTGTGTTTTGTAGGACTAGTAACCAATAGCATGTTGTAGGACTAGTGACCACTTTGTGTCTTGTAGGACTAGTAACCACTATGCATTTTGTGGACTAGTGACCACTTTGTGTCTTTGTAGGACTAGTAACCACTATGCATTTGTAGGACTAGTGACCACTTTGTGTCTTGTAGGACTAGTAACCACTATGCATCGTAGGACTAGTGACCACTTTGTGTATTGTAGGACTAGTAACCACTATGCATCTGTAGGACTAGTGACCATTTGTGTTTGTAGGACTAGTAACCAATAGCATCTGTAGGACTAGTGACACTTGTGTGTCTTGTAGGACAAGTAACCACTATGCATCTTGTAGGACTAGTGGCCACTTTGTGTTTGTAGGACTAGAGGACATCATGACTATGCATCTTGTAGGACTAATGCCATTGTGTTGTGTCTGTGACTAGTAACCACTATCATTAGGTGCACTGTTTGTAGGATAGTAACCACTATGCATCTTGTGGACTAGTGACCACTTGGTTTTGTAGGACTAGTAACCACTATGCATTTGTAGGACTAGTGACCACTTTGTGTTTGTAGGACTAGTAACCACTATGCATTTTGTAGGACTAGTGACCACTTTGTGTCTTGTAGGAATAGTAACCACTATGCATCTTGTAGGACTAGTGCCAACTTGTGTTTGTAGGACATAGTAACCACTATGCATTTTTGTAGGACTAGTGACCACTTTGTGTATTGTAGGACTAGTAACACTATGCATTTTGTAGGACTAGTGACCATTGTGTGTCTTGAGACTAGTAACCATATGCATGTGTAGGACTAGTGACCCATTTGTGTGTCTTGTAGGACAAGTAACCACTATGATCTTGTAGGATAGTGACACACTTTGTGTCTGTAGGACTAGTGACACTTTGTGTCTGGGACTAGTAATACTATGCATCTGTAGGGACTAATGACCATTGTTGGTCTTGTAGGACTAGTAACCACTATGCATTTGTAGGACTAGTGACCACTTTGTGTCTTGAGAAAGACTAGTAACCACTATGCATTTGTAGGACTAGTGACCACTTTGTGTATTGTAGGACTAGTAACCACTATGCATTTTGTAGGACTAGTGACCACTTTGTGTCTTGCTAGGACTAGTAAACCACTATGCATTTTGTAGGACAGTGACCACTTTGTGTCTTGTAGGAGCTAGTAAACCATATGCATCTTTGTAGGACTAGTGACCACTTTGTGTGTATTGTAGGACTAGTAACCACTATGCATCTTGTAGGACTAGTGACCACTTTGTGTATTGTAGGACTAGTAACCACTATGCATCTTGTAGGACTAGTGACCATTGTGTGTGTCTTGTAGAACTAGTAACCACTATGCATCTTGTAGGACTAGTGACCATTTTGTGTGTCTTGTAGGACAAGTAACCACTATGCATCTTGTAGGACTAGTGACCACTTTGTGTCTTGTAGGACTAGTGACCACTTTGTGTCTTGTAGGACTAGTAATTACTATGCATCTTGCAGGACTAATGACCATTGTGTGTGTCTTGTAGGACTAGTAACCACTATGCATTTTGTAGGACTAGTGACCACTTTGTGTCTTGAAAGACTAGTAACCACTATGCATCTTGTAAGACTAGTGACCACTTTGTGTATTGTAGGACTAGTAACCACTATGCATTGTGTAGGACTAGTGACCACTTTGTGTCTTGTAGGACTAGTAATCACTATGCATTTTGTAGGACTAGTGACCACTTTGTGTCTTGTAGGACTAGTAACCACTATGCATCTTGTAGGACTAGTGGCCATTTTGAGTCTTGTAGGACTTGTTACCACTTTGCATCTTGTAGGACTAGTGACCACTTTGTGTCTTGTAGGACTAGTAACCACTATGCATCTTGTAGAACTAGTGACCACTTTGTGTCTTGTAGGACTAGTAACCACTATGCATCTTGTAGGACTAGTGACCACTTTGTGTATTGTAGGACTAGTAACCACTATGCATTTTGTAGGACTAGTGACCACTTTGTGTCTTGTAGGACTAGTAACCACTATGCATCTTGTAGGACTAGTGACCACTTTGTGTCTTGTAGGACTAGTAACCACTATGCATCTTGTAGGATTCACTAGTCCTACAAAATGCATAGTGGTTACTAGTCCTACAAGACACAAAGTGGTCACTAGTCCTACAAATGCATAGTGGTGACTAGTCCTACAATACACAAAGTGGTCACTAGTCCTACAAGATGCATAGTGGTTACTAGTCCTCAAACACAAAGTGGTCACTAGTCCTACAAATGCTAGTGGTTACTACTACAAATGCTAGTGTACTAGTCTACAAACACAAAGTGGTCACTAGTCCTACAAGATGCATAGTGGTTACTAGTCCTACAAGACCAAAGTGGTCACTAGTCCTACAAAATGCATAGTGTTACTAGTCTACAAGACACACACAATGGTCATTCGTCCTACAAGATGCATAGTATTTACTAGTCCTACAAGACACAAAGTGGTCACTAGTCTACAAGACACAAATTGGTCACTATTCCTACAAGATGCATAGTGGTTACTTGTCCTACAAGACACACAAAATGGTCACTAGTCCTACAAGATGCATAGTGGTTACTAGTCCTACAAGACACACACAATGGTCACTAGTCCTACAAGATGCATAGTGGTTACTAGTCCTACAATACACAAAGTGGTCACTAGTCCTACAAGATGCATAGTGGTTACTAGTCCTACAAGACACAAAGTGGTCACTAGTCCTACAAAATGCATAGTGGTTACTAGTCCTACAAGACACAAAGTGGTCACTAGTCCTACAAAATGCATAGTGGTTACTAGTCCTACAAGACCAGTGGTCACTAGTCCTCACAAATGCATAGTGGTTACTAGTCCTACAAGACACAAAGTGGCCACTAGTCCTACAAGATGCATAGTGGTTACTAGTCCTACAAGACACAAAGTGGTCACTAGTCCTACAAAATGCATAGTGGTTACTAGTCCTACAAGACACAAAGTGGTCACTAGTCCTACAAGATGCATAGTGGTTACTAGTCCTACAAGACACAAAGTGGCCACTAGTCCTACAAGATGCATAGTGGTTACTAGTCCTACAAGACACAAAGTGGTCACTATTCCTACAAAATGCATAGTGGTTACTAGTCCTACAAGACACAAAGTGTTCACTAGTCCTAAAAATGCATATGGTTACTAGTCCTACAATACACAAGTGGTCACTAGTCCTACAAGAATGCATAGTGGTTACTAGTCCTACAAGACACAAAGTGGTCACTAGTCCTACAAAATGCATATGTGATTACTAGTCCTACAAGACACAAAGTGGTCACTAGTCCTACAAATGCATAGTGGTTACTAGTCCTACAATACACAAAGTGGTCACTAGTCCTACAAGATGCATATGTGTTACTAGTCTTTCAAGACACAAAGTGTCACTATTCCTACAAATGCATAGTGGTTACTAGTCCTACAAGACACACACAATGGTCATTAGTCACTGCGATGCATAGGTTACTAGTCCTACAAGACACACAAGTGGTCACTAGTCCTACAAGACACAAATTGGTCACTAGTCCTACAAGATGCATGGGTTACTTGTCCTACAAGACACACAATGGTCACTAGTCCTACAGATGCATAGTGGTTACTAGTCTACAAGACACAAATGGTCACTAGTCCTACAGATGCATAGTGGTTACTAGTCCTACAAACACAAAGTGGTCACTAGTCCTACAAATGCATAGTGGTTACTATTCCTACAAGACACAAAGTGGTCACTAGTCCTACAAGATGCATAGTGGTTACTAGTCCTACAAGACCAAAGTGGTCAAC
>CM033473.1:213526666-213557924 GCA_019447015.1 Hymenochirus boettgeri | reverse complement strand
AGTCCTACAAAGATGCTAGTGGTTACTAGTCCTACAAGACACAAAAGTGGTCACTAGTCCACTTTGTGTCTTGTAGGACTAGTAACCACTATGCATCTTGTAGGACTAGTGACCACTTTGTGTATTGTAGGACTAGTAACCACTATGCATCTTGTAGGACTAGTGACCATTGTGTGTGTCTTGTAGGACTATCAACGTCTTTGTCACAACTTTGTGTTTTGCAGGACTAGTGGCCACCCCATGTAAAAATTAAATTTTTAACATATCTGAATATATCAGTGCAAACAATTATTCATTGCAACTGTTTTTAACAAACAATCTTCACATTTTCCTACAGTATGTACTTCCTAAGTTTAAATATCTGTCATTTCCCCCCCTCCAGATGTACAGTTCTTATAACTGTTCCTTTAGTTAATATATATGTTAATTATATGATTAGATTAGAATGCAATGTATGTAACTTGGACTACCTGTTACACAAAGGTGTATGTTTGCATATTAATAAGGACAAAAACATTAGTTTCTCTCATGATTCAGTGAGACAAATAGCAATAAATAAACTCCCATTATAAATCCAATGATAAAAAATGAATTTCTTTGCTGTTTCCTCAGCTTGCCCAACCCCTGTTCATTTTTCTTAATTAACATTTGGAGGCAGCAGCAATAAAGCATTTTCCTAAAAACAATAGGATTACTTAATAAGCGATGCAAATGTTTGTCTGTGATATGCAGCAGCCATTCTGATTGGACGCTAAATAACATCTGATTGGATGCTATAAATTATTTAACATGCAAAAGTTTTGCACCCCTTATTAAACAAGACCCTAAACGTTTAGTAACTGTAAATAATATACTGTTTATGTGCTAGGAAAAATATTGTTCAAACATTAATGCTTCTGACCTTATGAACACCTCAGATCACATAGACCAAGGACCATCTAAACATACCTGCTTCATCATAGGACACTGACAGCTTTTCAAGCAGCTCTCGATCTATTGACAGGATTTGCTGTTCCAAGATAGTCTGATAGGAGAGCACACTGTTCTCTTTATCCCTTTCAAAGTCTTGGAGATGTTGTTTTAGCACTTCAGGTAAATGGGTTTTAACATATTCAGCTGCCGACTGCAGGAAAAATAAAACCAGCATTAGTATATCGCTTTCCTTACATATTGGGTTTAAAGAACTTCTTGTCAACTGCTATTTCCAGAAATTCTCTTATGAAGGCTCAGTTAAGTGCAAAGTATTAGGGCTAACCACATTGCAGCTAGTTATTATGAACAGACTATAGCATTCCTGCAGCCATGACAAACTATAAGCTAATATTAAATTCTACTGGTACAGAGAATTCAATTCTAAAAACACAGGTAAATTTAACTGTAATTTACTCAATAATTATGTTGATTAACTTTAGAAAATTACTTTGTAACACATCACAATGTGTGGAAAGATCAATCCTGTACCCCAATAACCTTGGGAGCTCACTAAAAACAGAGGCGTTATTCCAATAGATTATGCCATAACACTGAACATCTCAAAAAAAATCCCATTTTAATGTGAGCTCTCCATGCTTAGAGAAATCTAATGCTTTTTAAAGAATGTATCACTTATTATTTAACTTAGGTCACAGGATACAACCTGTCATCATTAAAGCTCCATTTTAGTTCCTCACACATAAACATGAATAAAGACATACTTCTTATACAGTAATCATATGATTGGCTAAGAAGGCAAAAACCTGAAAGTGTGACAAGTAAAACCAGGTTAGGGTTTATAAAAACCCTGTGTCATGTGCTCCTTCTACTATCGGATTTCTCTATCTGTTGGAATCAGATGAAACTAAATACAAAATTGCAAGGGTATGTTTACCAATTAATTAAAAGGTAAGTCAACCCCAAAACCACAATAGTTTCAAAGCTGACAGATGTAGGACAAACCAGTTATGCAGCTATGATCAATAATATGCACGATAAAGTGATCCACATACACGGCTAGGGAAGTCCTTTATGTATATGTCAAGGAAGGTAGGAATTCCGGCAGAATTCACACTTGACTAAAGACCCTAGAGGTCCAAAATATAGTGGGTCATATGGAGAACGGAGCATCAAGATACCAGAAGGAATCTATAGATGGATGAAGGAGGAATATACCTATAAGGAATTCCAGCTGTATTAACAGTAAACAAAAGCCTGTGTATGGCCAAATATACCGTAACACAAACATGTTTGTTTGAAATGGGTTGTTAACCCATTTTAAGAATCTAAATCTTAGAAAGTATTCAAAATTCCAATTAAACATTTCTGTCTGTTTAAATTACTCAATTTATCTCATGTCTTGAGGTTCATGAATTTTTAAAAATGTCTTCAGTATTACTAGCTACATTTCTAATACTGATAGACTGATCTTGGTTATCCAGTTGCTTTTGTAGTTTATTACAATACAAAACAGATACATTACAATTTACTCACAATAATACTGTGGCAAATATACCTAAAAAACAGCATTCATTAAATACTGCAGTCAGTGGCGTAGCTAGATATCACAGGGCCCCATAGCAAGATTTTAAATGGGGCCCCCCACATGAAAATCAGTTCGGTGCAAACCGGCCAAACTGCAGCAAGGTTTTTAAAGGACATGTCCACCCTACCAAGAATTATTTTTCCTCACAATGTTCCGCTCCACAAACTCTGTTTTCAGTTTACTTAAACCTGGGAGCATCTTTAAAAGGTTTAAGTAAAATGAAAATGGGGTTTGTGGGGCTGAACTTTGTGAGGTAAAATTTGGACATGCCTGCAGGGGACCCCCTTTGGCTCTGGGTCCCATAGCAACTGCTATGGTTGCTATAGTGATTCCTACACCTTCTGTATAATACAGCGGCATAAACAAAAGGACTGAAGATTCATAAATAAATGAGCTGTATTATTTAGGGGACATTGTTGTCAACACAGGAATTCTGAGATCATAAACATAAGTAAAAAAATCTGACTGGGCAATGCAATATAGCATTACAGTGCTTCTTATCTTATTTCCTCCCACCATGCAATTGTACTACTGTATTGTCGTTGCAGGGTAAGGTAAGCACCACTACTTGGGTGGAAGGGGGGTTATGACCTGGTCCAATAGATGGTAAGTTTGCGCTAAATAGTATATAGTGTCAGCAGACTTAACTTACAGGGCGATGTAATAAAATTGCTATTGACAAATAAGTCCATGCTTCCTGATATTATTTTAGTTTAGTGTGAATTTTACACCTATTTTGCTACTATTTACTAGTAGAATTTACACTAATTTTGCTACTATTTTGGAACATAAAAGTCCCACAACAGATCTCAACTTGTTCCTGCCAAGCGGTTAATGCATCATGGGAATGAGAGTAGGTAAGTATATTGCCCATCGCAAAGTTTTAGAAATGTATACAAGTGTAAAATCCACGCTAACCCAATATTACATCAGGTAGCAAATAAAATAACAGATTTCTATTTAGTACAAAAGGCATTATTGACACTTTAGAAAAACACACCAAAACTCTACGCAGGGGTATCCAAATTGTGCCCCCTTTTAAACCAAAGTGGTACTAGTGGTAATTGAAGAACAACAGAATATCTATGCATTACAGGCATGAAACATACAGTAATATAAGCAAATATAACTACCAAATGTTTGGGGAAACAAAGACATGTAAAGTATTATTTGTGACAGTCTACTGTTTGTACTAGCTGTAATCTATTACAAGGTTACCTCCCTTCGTGGGGAAACATATAGCACTTTAAGAAACATTAATAGACGTATAACAACAGGTACAGTATATGTGAATTTAGGGAGTTCATCGCTTCAGGGGATCTAAGAAAAGGAAATACATTTTTGTAAAAAATAAAAACAAAGATAAGAACATGAAATATGATATATTTTCAAGAGAATATTTGTTCAAAAAAAATCATATATATTTCTAGAAGAGATCTGATCTCTTTTGTTTATTCCTTATGTGTTATGAGAAACATAAAGAAACAATTGAATCAGACCCCTGAGCCCTTTTCAACAATGTGATTTGCTGCCTCACCTAAAGCAATCTATTCTTTCCTTTTATCATGTAACAGAATCTTTTCCTACAGCCCCAAACCAGAAAAGATGAATGGTTTGGTTCCATTTCTTGACCTGAATAAGGAAAGTGAGACTATACAGCATGTCATGCAACTTATCTGCAAGCAGTTCCAGAAAATAAGGCAGAACCCCACATCATTTCCTTCTGTATGATGCACTGATTCCTAATGATTGCCTTTGCACCAGCTGCACTGTGGACCTGATATCAATAGATAGTGGCCTAATGGGGTAGCTGCACATGATGCCACCTCAACCTCTGTGAGCAGCATTTCCAATGGGGTGATGTTAATTTCCCAGCTCAATTCATTACTTTTACAGGCTGATTTGAGTGTAGATCAGTTTATACAAGAAAGAGGCAAAAGGGGTTTGTATCACTGCATTATGTTTAGGTATTTTGCTATTTTAAACTTTAGTTCTATAAGCCATCAGGTTACATTTTGTAAGAAAGAAACTTTAATAGCTTGATTTAATATGATTTTTTTCTTCAAAAATAAACTTAATTATTTAAAAATAAATCTTTATTCAAAAATAAACTCTTGTTTTTTCCTGTGAATAATACTTCCCCCACTGATATATGGCTGGGCACACACGGAGGGACTGTTTCCCGAGCGAGCGCTCGACTGGGACAAATGTCCGTCGTACGAATTTGCATACGATCGATCACGCGTTACCATAGGGAACCGCATGATCGATCGGAATTTACCAGCACATCCGATCGAATGTTCATCCGATCCGGACGAACAAACTATCGAGGTCGGTCACGGCCGGCCGCCACACACCAGCAGATATTTTCGGCTGACCGACCGAAAGTGCCGTGAATCGGTCATTCGGCTGAAAATATCTGCTGGTGTGTACCCAGCCTTAAATGTTCTATTGGGTTCGAATATAAGTTGGAAGTCCAGGAAAAGGAAAATGGAGTAAAGGTTGCCCTGTCCTTCTGCAGATAAATTAGATTTGTTACAGTCTCTTCCACAGCAAGGAGAAACATAAGGGGTTCTCTATTACTTCAGTTTACAAACATGATCTTTGCCTGTAGACTTCCAAATACAGACTTTTAACTCTGCCCTATCCTGCCAAGTGAAAAGAGCTGTAATTTTAAAATGGTCAAATGTATACCGTATATACTCGAGTATAAACCGACCCCCGAGTATAAACCGAGGCACCCAATTTCAGCTAAAAACCCTAATAAAGTTGTTGACTCGAGTATAAACCGAGGGTAGAAACTTGGCATTCAAGATGTTTGGAAACTACAACTCCCAGCATGCTGGGATGTAGTTTCCAAACTCTTGAATGCCCACCCTCACTTGGCATTCAAGATGTTTGGAAACTACACTCCCAGCATGCTTTATTAGCTGGGAGTTGTAGTTTCCAAACATCTTGAATGCCAAGTGAGGGTGGCATTCAAGATGTTTGGGAACTAACAACTCCCAGCATGCTTTATGCTGGGAGTTGTAGTTTCCAAACATCTTGATGCCACCCTCACTTGGCATTCAAGATGTTGAACTACAACTCCGACTAATCTAAAAGCATGCTGGGAGTTGTAGTTCCCAAACATCTGAATGCCACCCTCACCCTCCCACCCAGTTCAGTTTGTACCTGTAGGCTCTTCTCCCTGTGGGCTCTCCTCCATCCAAGGGCTTCCTCCATCCAAGGGCCAGCATTGAAGAAACGGTATCCTCAATCATGCTCTGCATTCCGGCATCCGCGCACTCATTCCTGTACTGGCGCGCCGGCTGACGTCACTGCCCGGCCGGGCTGTGACGTCAGGCCGGCACTCCAGTACAGAGAAAGATCGTGCGGCTGCCGGAATGTATAACGGTATTCTTTATTCTGTAGCACTGCTTCCTATATCACAGTGTTAACATTCTCCTTTCAGCTCCAATGTTTTCTTACTTAAGCAATATGTCCTCTTTATATCTCTCTAACACATTGACATTGTTTGCTCTGTTATAGCTCAACCCTGTACAGTAGGAATAGTCTATTCCTTTTTTCTTGCAGGATCTCCTTTCTAGCAGCATTCCCTAATGTGGCGCTCTAATGTGAAAGACGTACAGAGCAATTCGGTAAAAATACAGCTTTGGTGTCATCAAAACATCAGTAACATTTAATTATTTTTTACTTTAATACTAAAACAAAAATAATTAAGTTGTAAAAACCCTTTGCCTTTTGCACTAGACTATGTACTATGTACCAAAACCAAGAAATCTGTCAGTCCCATCCTAAAAAAATGTATACCGTATATACTCGAGTATAAACCGACCCCCCGAGTATAAACCGAGGCACCCAATTTCAGCTAAAAACCTACATAAAGTTGTTGACTCGAGTATAAACCGAGGGTAGAAATGGCATTCAAGATGTTTGGAAACTACAACTCCCAGCTAATAAAGCATGCGGGAGTTGTAGTTTCCAAACATCTTGAATGCCACCCTCACTTGGCATTCAAGATGTTTGGAAACTAAAAACTCCCAGCATGCTTTATAGCTGGGAGTTGTAGTTTCCAAACATCTTGAATGCCAGTGAGGGTGGCATTCAAGATGTTTGGGAACTACAACTCCCAGCATGCTTTATAGCTGGGAGTTGTAGTTTCCAAACATCTTGAATGCCACCCTCACTTGGCATTCAAGTTGGAAACTACAACTCCAGCTAATAAAGCATGCTGGGAGTTGTGTTCCCAAACATCTTGAATGCCACCCTCACCCTCCCACCCAGTTCAGTTTGTACCTGTAGGCTCTCTCCCTGTGGGTCTCTCCATCCAAGGGCTTCCTCCATCCAAGGGCCAGCATTGAAGAAACGGTATCCTCAATCATGCTCTGCATTCCGGCATCCGCGCGCTCATTCCTGTACTGGCGCGCCGGCTGACGTCACTGCCCGGCGCGGGCTGTGACGTCAGGCCGGCGCCAGTACAGAGAAAGATCGTGCGGCTGCCGGAATGTATAACGGTATTCTTTATTCTGTAGCACTGCTTCCTATATCACAGTGTTAACATTCTCCTTTCAGCTCCAATGTTTTCTTACTTAAGCAATATGTCCTCTTTATATCTCTTAACACATTGACATTGTTGCTCTGGTAAGCTCAACCCGTTACAGTAGGAATAGTCTATTCCTTTTTTCTTGCAGGATCTCCTTTCTAGCAGCATTCCCTAATGTGGGCTCTAATGTGAAAGACGTACAGAGCAATTCGGTAAAAATACAGCTTTGGTGTCATCAAAACATCAGTAACATTTAATTATTTTTACTTAATACTAAAACAAAAATAATTAAGTTGTAAAAACCCTTTGCTTTTGCACTAGACATGTCTATGTACCAAAACAAGAAATCTGTCAGTCCCATCCTAAAACATATATGATACACTTCAGAGAGTTTCAATAAAAGTTCTTATCGTTTAAAATGGTGCTAATTTAGCCCCAACCAATCAGATCTTATTTAATATTTGAAAGCTAACATCTGGTTGGTTGGGGCAAAATTAGCAACATTTTAAACAATAGGAATTTTATTGGATAACACTGTTAGTTTACATCACAGTTAACGGTTAATTTTTTTAAAATATAAAGCCTTAGTAGAAGCGTAAAATGGATGTCCCAGCAAATTAGGGAGAAATATCAACTATTGCAACTATAATACAGTAAAATTATTACGAGACAGAAAATTGTTAACACAGTCATGCTGATTTATAGCTGCAAAATAATACAGGATGTTCAATAATACGTCTGCAAAGAGAATAACTTAAAGGGATTTCTACAGAGATCCCTTAGCATATTCTGACAGTGCATTAGACATCAATGCACTTGTCAATGCTGCATTGGCTTTTATGACTTTTACAAATTGTGTGATCTTCTGCAGATCAATAAAACCATGTCAAAAAGAAATTTCGAAATCTCAGCTTCTCTGGAAAGAAATGCGGTAGCATGGCTGAGCAATTTCACCAAAGTCCTTGATCCTTGTTCTGTCAATTCTCTATTACGCTGTCAGTTAAGAGAAAAATAATTCAAATGTCATGTTGCTCTGAGATCACTTTGCTGCACAATTACACTAAATGTAATATTGATGCATTTGTAAGCTTTTTAAACTACTAAACTTTTGTTTGACACAGACCAAGATGATCCTAAAATACAAAGGGACATATTGCATAGCACGTCTTCCTATTGAGCGTGTCACTGACATTCTGGAAGGCGGAGTTAGACCAGAGTGGAAAATTAATATTTTGAGTACCCAGAGGTGAGGACTTAGCATTTCAGGTAATCAACCTGTAAGAGGGAGGGTGTGGGTTTCAACTGTATAATTGTCTTTTAACCTTTCTTCATAACAGCCTGTGGTAGAACTGGTGCATTTACAAAGACTACCATAGAGCTGCTTTCAACCTTCACTGCAATATAACAATACAAAATAAGGGCTATCCTGTCTTTATAATGCAAACAGGGGTGCTCCTATTTATTTGTGCAAACACTGCCCAAGTTGACAAAGGCTTGTGAGCCGAAACGTTGTGTGTTTTTCTGCTGTGTTTGCACAAATAAATGGCAGTGGATAGCACTTACTTTGTATTGTTTGGTTGAAAATACAGGCATTGAAATGGCAGTGGATAGCACTTATTTTGTATTGTTTGGTTGAAAATACTGGCATTGAGGTGGCCAGGGAGGAGCTAGACCCTTGGTGGGTAACCGGATCTGCATTGATGTGTGATTCACTGCAATATACTCAGGGATGCCAGATATTCCTCGCACTGAATGGGGGGGAAGGAGGGGGTGGCAGGAGTGGAAAAAGAGGTGTGATGGGGCGGAAAATGGGAGGGCAGAGACAGTGGATGAGGTTAGGGTGTTCCATGGCAGGGAATGGGTGCCAGGTCCATTCCTTGGAGGGGATTTCAGCCCTGGCTGCAGGACTTCCTGGCAACCCTGAATATACCCCAATAATTGAGAAGACATCTACATTTTTATTTATCTTGTCTTCTTTTTCTTGTCTTCTACCCCAATAATTGAGAAGACATCTACATTCTTATTTATCTTGTATTCTTTTTCAGCTTTAATCCAATCCAGCTGAGATCACATTATATTTAGTATGGACACTACTTCTTTAAAAACAGACCACAAAAGAATTAATTTTACAGCATAATGTTTACACAAGAACAGGCTGCCATATGGTTAGAGTCCTTCATCCTTGTATTCAATAATTTACCCCTTGAAGTATTAATAAACATGTGTTCGTCCAAATGGCAGCTCCTTACATATGTATAAATGCCAGTACACTTGGTAGGCAGTCTCCATGAAAACACTGATCTGATCTCTTATATAGACCAACCTTTGAAACCTTTTTTTTAATCCAGCCACATAAACTATAAGGTACATATAAATGATGGAAGTAATATAATCCATAATGTTTATATTCACAAACCAAATAATGGTAATAGAGTAGCCCCAGCCTTAGCAGGAAGAAACCTTAAAACCCACTGCCTTGTAATAATTGCTATAGAATTTTATTGCAATAGCAGGGCTCGGAAAGCACATAAAGAACAGAACACATTTTGTCAAGTACCTTTGGAATGAAATCTAAACAATGAGATTGGATTTCCCCTTAGGATAACTTACCGTTGTTACTTTACCAGTACAGGAGGAGAACCATTTGGTAGCTCTGATGTTGTGAGGTAAGGATTTGATTACACTACAGAGTGGCGCCAGTAGTGGGGGGGATTAAAGTTATGGAGGTGGGACATGGCCTTTAAACAGTCCACTTTGGTGGAACACACATCTTAAAAAAGGGCTGTCATCAACTTTTTTCCACCACTTGTTCTTTCGTTGGACATAGGAAAAAAAACATACATGATTATTTATACAAAGGGGCAAAAAGTGCAATTTTACTATTATACACGGTGCATTCAATTCAGATGTTATCAGATGGTTTTAACGCAGTCAACCAGTAAGAATGTACCTTTTGATTGGTTGGGGCCAGCTTATTAGAACAGGCATGTACCTCATTATTAAATAATTAGTGTAATCACTGTGCCAAGCATTGGTGTGATGTAACCTAAACACCCTGCAGCTTGTATCATCTAAAAGCCCAATTATGAGACCAGAGGACCTTGCAAATTAGGTGTGCACACTATGTACCCCAGCCATTGTCATGCATTCATCTGCCAGGCATGTAACTCTGGACATCCGACCAGATTCAAAAAAAGCTACAGGACCATTCATGTATACATCTAAAAAAACATTTTGAAATGAAAAGTAGCTGGGGACAGGAGCGGGGAGGTAGGGATAATTAAATATTGTTTCGTTAAGGAGCTGCCAGCACATACAGTTTCTATTTGATAGGTTATTAGTCCATGGGCCATTCCTGTACTAAAGATTAATACTGAAGTTTCTTTGTGCTGACTTCCTCATAGATATGATATAGGGAGATAGAAAGGCGTCAATACTTACCTCCATGCCCGGATTACTTTACAATTTTAACTTTTTTTGAAAAACTTTATAGTTCTCCTCACAAGCCACAATAGTTTCTCACAAGCCACAAGCCCCAACTTTTCTTTTTTCTTGGGAAGGTTAGTTGGGAGAAAATTATTAAGGAGGTAAATAAAATTGAATTGACATATTACTTCAACAGCAGTTATAATAATAATAATTATACAAAACTAGTTAATAATGCTAACGTATAAATAGGAAAGGACAAGTTTAGTGTGATTTTTTTTATTGGCTTGAAAGCACACATTTTGGAGGCAACCACCATGGCTGCACAAAGCTTTATTAATATATATGTGGGTTGCTTGTGAGTGTTAAACGCATAACATTTCTATTGCGGGTGAAAGAAGGCAAGCAAATATATAGATGCATTTATTGTGTTTACTAGACACATTATAAATAAGATACCTGCCAATCAGTGCATCTAATCAAGAAAGGGTTAAGAAGTGGGAATCAGCAGCCTTCATCACGTCTAGGACATGGAGGAATTTAATAAAGGTGGCACAGATGGGGATTTACATTGATTATATGTGGAAAAAAGGTGTGTGTGACATCTGCTTATCACCCAAGAAACTATTTCCTGGATTTCAAGATAGAGACAACTTCTTCCTGACATGTCTTGTACATATTCATCCTAGCTTGAAAACTATGGGAATGGAATAGGGGCGGGAATTAAGGAGAAAAGGGGAGTAGAAATAGAAAAGACAGACACTTGACTTTTCAAACCCTTCGTTAAGGGCAGTCCAGCCGAAATAATCTTCATAAAAATGTACACCACCTTAAGAGACTTAAAACCCTTTACCCGGTTCCTCACCCCTGGGTACTGCCCCCTGCTCCTCGTTTTGAGCAAAAAACAGGAACAGTGTGCTCTGTGCTGACAGCCATCTCTATTTCCTGTCTTGCTCTCAGGTTAATTGGGCGGATGCATGTCGAACCTGAACTGACAGCAACCACAGAAGTAGCAAGAGTGTATGTCAGCTGCAGAGCAGAGGGAGGTAGCAGGCGAGCCACCAGGTAAGGTAAGTCACTCAGGGGAAGCTTATGCCATGTATGGATAATGCTAAAACCTGTGTTTGGGGGGGGTGTACATTTCTATGAACAAGTTTATTTTAGGCGGACATGCCCTTTTAAAAAATGTAAATATGCTATAGTAATCAAGTTTTGTTGACAGTAGGGTTCTAAGGTATAAGCAACAATGTCCCTTTTTATTTGGACTTATTTGTGATTCATGCCTTCCTAATTGTCATGATATTAATGGTGTCCTAACGTTCCTCATTACGTTGTAAAAACTTTGGCATAAGCGTTGTATGTTTTTAAAAAAATGTTTATCCTGTGCTTCAAATCCATTTTATGACCTATTTCACCAGTTATAGCCTTGTATTTATGCTGACTGACTACAACTAGTAAGTTATGTTGATTTGCTTTGTCTTGATCTGTTTTTTTCCTGACTCTATTATTTTGTCTATACTGTAAATACCATACAAGTGTACGCACCAATGCGAAGACCTTTCGGGGATTACAAAATTGGTTAACATAAAATAAGTTTAGGGGCAAGCATACATACGGTTCAAGGACATTAGGGGCATATTATAAAAAGGGCAAATTGGACATGAGGTGGAAAAGACACTGTGTTAAAAACCATTTATTTGAGCTTGTCTTCGGCTTTCATAATGTTTACAACAAGCATATAAAAAAATCAATTAGGTAGTTAAGGGTTGGTTAAACAGGGGCGCTCTAGTGGTTTTGCAACTGAGCCAAACTTTGGATGATTTTGGAGTATGTGTCCTGTGGCTTCCGGAATGGTGTGTAAATCATTTTGTTAATTTTACATAAGCACAGCGGTATTTATACAGTTCCTCAAAAATACATTTGTCCACAACATTAATTCCTGTTAGAATAAAGCTTTTTCCAAAAGATTTGTTAAGCCTGCCACCACGTCAAGGTGAGATTCGTTCAGAGGTCACACAGATAGGTACAATTATACCATGCCCTGATGACCAGAGATCCACAGTACATGATAAGATGCCCGAATCCCAGATCCCCAAAACTACGTTGTGAAAATAAGATGTGCCCCAGAATCTGCACAATAGATAATTGCCAACTTACCCTATGATGGGGGCTCAGCGCACGGTATGCGATGAATGGCTTTGCAGTTGGTGCAGAGCCAAAGAGGGAAAACGCTCACACACCCGCAAGTTATTTCCATCGCCTGGCCTGCCGTTTTTCTAGAAAAGGAAACACACAATGACAGTGAGCTCTGCCTCCCTCTCTCTGAATTTAGCAGGGGCGCTGCCTAAGCATTTTGCTCAATTGCCTCCTGAGAGGACACCCCTGTGTTGGTAAATCAGTGCACCCTTGACTTCTTGGCACGGCGAAAGGGTGCGACCTACACTGTTTATTTAGATATATATATATCTATAATATATAGTATATATATATACCATATATATATATATATATATATCTCAAAGCTGTAAAGATAACAACAATATCAGACCTAGCTCACTAAATTGCTGAAGAGGCTATAACAAATAGAGTCATTACACACACTACCACAAATGTTATGATATCATAAGTATAAGCCATTGAAGATAAGCCAGTGGTACTTATTTTAGCTGAAAAACTAGTAAAATGATTCTCAAGTTTAAGCCAAGGGTAAGAGAAATTATGACTACTATGCCCCCCATACCCCGTAACCCTCCCTAATCTCCACGCAGCCCCATGGCCATTATGTATGGATAAAATAATTCACTGACTGACTGTAAATGAGTCTCAATCGCTAGCACACGTCTTGGCAGATAGATTTCTGCAGCTGTGAACACACTGACAGGGGGACCCTCTAGTCTTCAGCATGCGTGCACGCTTCTCTCATGGAGTGCACATCGAATTAGATGGCCCACTGCTGCAAATTCGTTTTAGTTTATGTGTCAAAATCTGCAGGCAAATTGGACAGGACGCAGGAGGATAGGAGCGAAAGTGGCACGCAGCACAATATGCCGGCAAAGCCAGGCGACCCTTGTAACTACTTGACTCGAGTATAAGCCTAGGTTAGTTTTCAGGTTCATTTAAAATAAAAAACCTAAGCATATACTCGCATTTATAAGGATGTTAAAAGGGGATATTCTCCTAACAATGTTCCATTATGAGGGGGCCTGTTCTTTAAGAGAAAGTTGTAAGAAAACTATACAATTTAGTTAGTTGGTGTCTGGGAAATTTTAGTTTATTGAGGGTTAAAATGTGAGTCGTTATTAATCTGTGAAATGATCATGGACTGTTACTTTATTTATTTAACAGGTCATGTCCACCCCAAATACTAAAATTAAACCCCATATGGCCCCATGTGTAGTTTAAAAAAAACCATTAAAGGGCCAGTCCAAAGTCCAGGAAAAGTGAAGAGTAAAGCTGTCAGTGAATCATGCCGGTGCCTGTTTCTCCCTCACCCTCAACAAGGCCTGAGGCATGCGCAGGGGGGAACCTTTCCCCCCTCCCTCCCACCATCTGGATCATCCTGACAGCCGTGGATTCACGCAGGTGCCTACTAGATGCCATAACCCCAATGACATCAGCCGTCTGTCTGTGAGGCACACGTCTTAGCAAAGCACAGACGTCGCTGCCGACTGGCGCTGCAAACTTCCAAAGCATGGAGCCGGATAGGAGACGGTCACGGGAGAGACTCTGTAAATATCGATCTCAGCATATGTTAAAGAAATAAGTACGGTGGGTTGGGGTGGCAACGTACCTATCTTGGGCGGGCGAGGGCGAGGTGAAGGAGGCAGGGTGTGGGCGTGACGTGGGCCAGTCAGGGGCGTGGTGCGCAAAAAAAGGGCATGACGGGGAGGAGCATTCATGACTCATCGGGGAGATTGGGTGGTGGTGGTCCGCGGGAGTCAAGACAGAGGAGGAAATGGAAGGGAAAGATAACTCTGGAAAAAGGGAATTATAGAGTTAATTGGAAACAATGTATTACAGTAAAAAAGAAACAATATAATCGATCCAAGGTGGTTTAAATATTTAGTCACACAGTTTTTAAAAAGAACACATAAGCACTTTAAAAGGAATATGATGGAGCTTTAGTTAAAAGAAGCCTTTGTAACAAAACAGGTACTTTGTAATAAAAGTAACAAACTTATGTGCACGCATGTCTATAAATAAACACAAGTTAAAAGGAGGAAAACATCTCAGGATGTGCGTTCTCAAATAAATGAAGTTGAAAATGTAGCACTTTATTAATTCACCAACTTAACCACGGCAGTCAGTTTTTAGAAAATTGTCATTGTGGCCACAGAAAGAGAAATCCAAAGATTACCGCCTCCTTTATTCAATCTCACCCTTAAACCCCGAAAAAATTAAGTAAGATGCAAACACTTCCAACCATAGCAGACTGATAAGATGTAAAAGGAGCACTAAATCAACTTTTACGACTTAAAATCTGAAAATAGCCCGTAAAAACATCCAATATAAATGGTTAAATTCCCACTCTGTAAATAACATTAAAGTAATCTCTACCCTCCCTGAAAGAACTGGATTTTAAAATAACTGTGTGCTATGACAGTGACTGGGCCACACCCTAGACATCAGTCACTTGCTCACTTTGTATTTCTGTCTGCTAAAAGGATTCGGCAGAGGCGGCTAGTGGGTGGGACCAAGTTATAACAAGTTCCTGCAGCAATCTTAAGACTGAGCTTGTGTAAAGGAACAATGCGTCAGAGAACACACTGTGGTTATACTGGGATGTTGGGAAATAAAACCAAACCTAGGTTAGAAAGGAAATTTCTAACAACCACAGATTACTGCTTTTTATATTAAGTGTAGACTTTTAAACCCATACAATAAAGGCACTGGAAGCCCAGAGTGCCCCTTTAGTGTCCCAAGGCCATAGCCTCCACTCCCTCCATCTCAAAGGACGCAGCCCCCCACTACTCGATGTGCCATGGCCGCGGCCTCCATGTCCCAAGGCCAGAGTAGTTCCCTCTTAATGTCCCACGCGAAGGTCCCTCCAAATATGAGAGTCCCCCTCTGTCCCAACACCCGGGTAATCTGTGTTACGGCTGTGTTCTGCCTTGCTGTTACTGTGTTTCTCCCTCCTGGTGAGTCAATAGGAATGCAAAGACAATCTTACCATCTCCCTCTAGTGGTGAGTGAATAGAATGCAGTGACACACCACACTGGTATCAAATAATTAGTATTTTTATATATATGGATGCTGCTTCCTCTGTTTAGTGTGTTATGAGGCTTCGTTTCCTTTAAGCTTCCTGTGCCTAATTTTTTAAAATTTTCAACCATCTGCCATCTAACCTGGTATGTATTGATCTTCAAGTCTAGGATCAACATGTGATTGGCTACTGTGTTTAAAGCGCAGTTCCAGTGCAAATACATAAATTAATTAATAAATGCAACCAAAATATGACTTCATGTTTGCAGGAACCCTAATAGAGACGTGATGGGTTGCCCTTGGCCCAGCGCCTGGGTGATTCGTTGCGCAGTTAGAGATCTGGCATCTTTTGACCCCATCCAACAGCCAATCAGTAGAAATTATGTTATGAAACATCCAGGATTTGGTGCATCCTGGGAAGAAGGACCATTAGAACAGCTGTGTATGAATCGATTTTCGAAAATGGAAGAGAATATGTAGAGATATAGAAGGTATTACACAAATAACATTAACAAATATTGATAAATGTCACTGAAACTGTACCTTTTAAGTTTACATGAGCTACTCATTGCGACTACTGAAATGATACCAAATTGATGCACTTATGAAAGCGTTTTTTTTACTCTTTAATTGCAAGAGAAGTTTAACCTAGTATCAATTTTAATTGATACTAGATTGATACCACTAGGTTTTGAAGGAAACTGAACCCATTTCATTATTTTCTATCAGCCTTGTGTTTATGTTCTCATCATTAAAATAGTTTTGTTCATAATAAATAATAGTTACATCTTGTGATTAGATGATATAACACGGTGTTATTAAAAACCCACATTCGTCGCCCCACATGCATCGTCACCACCGATATAAAAAAAAAAAGTGATTAAGTAAACAAGAAGTAGTGTGGGAATTCAGAAAGCATATGTTGTCTCATTGATTTAGTAGAGTGTAATGTGTATTAACATTAGAATTATCTAGGGGGCAATTATAAGACAGGGTTATTACTGAGCATAATGCCCATAAGTAAATAAGCATTTAGTACTTCAATCATGCTAATTAGTTCAGGGGAATTGTTGTCCGCCAGTGTGGAACCAAAAACACAGAAAGTTAACCAAAAATCAGTGAAAAGCAGTCTGGTGTTCACATTAGTATTTGAGATCAACCATACCCTGGTCATTTCAGTTCTAAGATCAAAACTAATTGAAGTACATTGAAAAGTGACACAAGAACAAGGATACCTAGCTTTTTAATCTCTAAGAAGACAAAAAATGCATGTTTGCAGCTGTCTATTGGTTTATGTAAGATTAAAAACACTCAGGATATCGATATAATATAAAGAAACACGTAGTATCTTTCAGTGGCTCAAAGTCAACACCAAAAGAAGATGTTAAGAAGATATCACAGCAAAGGCAGAAATCCAAAGAACTCATTGTGTTTTAGCTATCTACAAAATTAAAAGTCCTTGGTGTTTAGATATGGTTTACAGGCAGTTGATAAAAACAGCGAATGGGAATGGGAACTTACTCATTGAATTTAGCACCCACGAACTAAAGAAAATACAAATCTATCCTGAAGAATAACGTTTCAGATCACTTTGCACATGCACTGGTACCCAAGGACTATAATAATAGTAAACGCTCGATTGTACTTGATAATCGTGTAACATGTCTATGTGGCTCGACAAAGGATGCAAGAGATAATGGGAGCAGGGAGGGTGCTTGTTTTTCAAGACTGTAGAACAATTTGTATGTTAATTGTCGATTTGTCCATTGATGATCTTTTTTATGAACGGAATTACAAGAAATATTATCTTATGTTATTAGGGGTGCTGATCACTTGCTTCTCTAATTTACAAATAGGCCATAAACAATTGACGTTACTGTAGATTTCGCTTGTAAATGTTATGGCTGCTGCTAGAGGGGGAAAAACTATCCTTAAATGGGACGTTCAGTGGAATTATCAATATTGTTAAAGCTGTAGTTTGGATAATGCAGTATTAGTTATTCTACAGTTTATCTTCCATTTTGAAAAATCAGGTGATTTCATACCCTTTGCGGTTCCATGATGTTGACCTTAGTGAGATGTACATTTCAGGTTCTAAGGTTCTTTTTTTCCCAGGATGCACCACATCCTTCGGAATGTTCAATAACAGTAATTTACTGATTGGCTGTGGCTGGGTCAAAGATGCTCAGTCTCTATAATGAAAAACTGAATCAAACCCAGCACTGGGTCAAGGGCCAAAGACCATAACGGTCTCTACTAGGGGGTCCTAATAAGAAGTCAGTATTTCGTTTACTTTATTTTATACAACAGACAAATTGTTTGAATTGGCAAATTAAGATCATTTGGATGAAAAATACTGCTCTTTTCTGAAAATAACCATGTATTTGCCATTTGAACTCCCCCTTTTAACTAGGAATGACCTTATAAAACCAGATGACAGTTAATTACGTTTGGTATAATAGGGTTTCTTGTAGTTGTTGCCCGGGAGAGGATTCGGGGTTAGGTCGGTGTGGAAGAGATTCTGGGTTTCCTTGGCCAGATACTAGAATATGATGCACACATTGCACAAAGATGCATTACAAATATACAGAGAAGGAAGCTTCTTTGCTACTATAAAGATGCATTGATGCTGTATACAGGAACATTATTTGGAAGATGACGGTTTTCTAAAACAGTACAATATTTAACTAAAGAAAAGAGGTAAAATATAAACAAAAACAAATGGATTCTATAACTATTGCTAAATAAAAAAACTTTGCCATTCAT
This sequence comes from Hymenochirus boettgeri, assembly GCA_019447015.1. NCBI lineage: Eukaryota > Metazoa > Chordata > Amphibia > Anura > Pipidae > Hymenochirus > Hymenochirus boettgeri. The sequence continues at coordinate 213,539,465 of CM033473.1, read as the reverse complement.
ATGTGAATCCAACAGCAAAGTAGTAATCTTATGTAAACTTCTGTGGGCTCTCGAACTCTCTGTCTTCCATTGCATTTCTGTAAATAATATTAGGGCCTTAAATTTCTCAAGTAGGTAGGAAAAAGCTCAGTGAAAACATGGGGTGAAGAGATGAGAAGACTAGAGAACTCACCTGGCGCGTGCCAGGTTTGTTTTTGTTTCTGAATCTGGCAAAGCAAACACCATGAAAGCGAAGTGACATTCGAAACCCAATATCATTTCTCCTGCAATTTTCCTAATTCAGTTGATGAAAAGACAAAGAACATGTAAGGGATTATAGATTCCTTTCAAGTTCGTTACAACATGAAACTCGACCAGCGTGGCAATAACCAATATTATATTTGCTCTGTCCGATTGAAGTAGGAGTATGGATGTGTAATGCATTTTTTAACTACATTATGAAGGGATTTATGTATGAAGTGATTGGCCGTCTGAGCTATTACCTTGGCAAAACGTGGTAAACAGAGGGCAGCCTTTGGCTGCAAAAGGTATATACATTCTTCTAGTCATCACAAAAGGCTACAAATCAAAGCATGGCTTATCGTTACTTTCAAAGCTCTTCCTAGAGAAGAGTTTTAAGGCAAGCACAGAATCGGTTGAAAGTGATGCTTTGAAGTTTGCTGTACTCAGTTATGGAGATTTAATACTCAAGCCTAGTTTAAAATTAGAACTGAATGCACAAAAATTCTGGGACTACATCAACAGAAATGTATGAACGTTATATCAGATTGATTGTCGCATTGTTTAGCAGTCAGATGGAATGACCGGTCAAGTATTTATCTTTAACACACAATCTATTTTGGGTCGGGGTATTACTATCTTCAGGCCCAACTTTCCGGTACATAATAAGTTATAAAAACCTGAATGTGTTTTCGGTGGACAAAGCTTACAAATTTAGCAACCAAATACAGTAAGAAAACAGAATTTAAATCTTCCTTTTTCTTACAAAGAAAAAACTAAAAAACATAAAGTGATTGTCCAAGTAAACAAATATTAACATGCAAGCTATGTCCTACTAGGGCATTAATGATAAAGTAAACAAGTCAGAGAGTCAGTCAGGACAATTCTCATGAAGTCAGATGGGGAGAGAGCTGCAAACATATACAGGAAAACACCCGCATTGGGAATCACTTTCAATATACGAAAAGTGGGCGTGTACATCCATATTAAAGTGAAACAAGAGACAATACAATACTACAAAAAATAGAATTATAGTGGCACAAAAACATTCTAATTGATATTGGCTACCTCCATAAGGTTGCTGCTACAAACAGCCTGCTTAAACCCTGGAATAATACAAGGCAATTAGTTTTAATAAAATTGGCCAAGTATTTTAAGCCCAGTGACCATGTCAAGGTTTGCTGTCTTTAACTGGGTGCCTAACTATAGGGGTACTTGCTTTTTGGCTACATGAGCTGACAGCTTCTCCTGTGTGGGCCTGGTATGTTGAAGCTGACTCTCTTGTTTAACGTTATACTTTTGTATGATATAGTATTGTGTAACTACTTCCCCTACCTCCCATAGAATTGTGAGGTTTAGGGGGGAAAGTGGAGGATTAGTGAATGAAGGCCCTTTTAAAAGAGTCCCCGTTGCACCATGAACTGCCTCTCCTCATATTCTGATGGGAAGCCAAAGGCAAATACCAAATTTACCAAAGCCGGAAAAAGATTTTGGTTGTATTTGGGGAGCAGTATTAAGTGGATATTGCGGTTTTCTAAATTGCCTTTTTTAAACAAGGTTCTGTTGTTTAACAATTTTTTGTAACATTCCAATTCCATCTTATGTAAGTTGTAAAACGTTGTATATGATAAAAATAATACAAGAAAGGCTTCAATCTCGTGATTTTAAAGGTTCTCATTCATCAAAGTCATAGTTATCTGTGGATCACTTTCTCAATTATTAGATTATCTGTCTATTCAATGTCACTGCCAATTTTAGGAAATGTACAGTTCTGCTACCTTGTGCTATTTTATATGGCCATGAACTCACTATGCAATTGATATTTTTAAAGGGATGTGGAGGTGTTCTTTATCATACTGTTGGAGAGAACTGGTCTATTAGCATTTTTATGGGTATGTTCAGTTGAATGGCATGGAATTTTAGCTCCAATAACAGAACAACCTATTGCAGCCAAGCCACAAGTGTCGCTCTTTGTATAGATCGATACTTCAACAAGCAGTGAAATGTACCAAGCATTTCCGCAGTTTGCTGTATGTTCTTGCTTTTTTGTGTACTTTCAATCTATTTTAATGGTCTGTGCACTCCGTTCTAAGTGAGCTAAATGACTAATGAGTCTCATTGAAAAAGCCTGTTGATTGAACTTAAAAAGACCTCGGTGGAATGTGTGAGACCATTAATCACCACATTTAATTATAGTTCTACTGAGGGTAAAATGTCACGGGTCCAATATCTGTGGACAGAAAAGAAAATGAAAACACTTGTTCTGTTTTATTATACAAACTGTTTTTTAATGAAGTTGCTCTATGATCGAGGAAGTATGTTATTGGAAAACAAACTTTGGAACATTATGTGCATTGCTGTAACTGTGTATCCAGGGTACTGAGTTAGAAACGGTACCTGATAAGTTTATGTTAGCAATGCAGTGGCCATGGATGATTCTCGAGGTTGTACTAGCAGAGGACTGTTTAATCTTGTCTTTCATGTTGATGGACCAAATAGCACGTATATAGCCAATCGGCACAAAGATTCACTTTTTTGAAAAGAAAGACATGTTAATCAGCATCAGTTATATAAAATTGGAATTGACTGACCCAGGTAAATAATTTCTTTGGACTAAACTTGTTTAGTTTAGGTTGTTTAGGTACATACACCAATCAGGGCAATGTTTCCCCACTTCGAAATCAAAAGTTTTGTTTTCCTTGGGAGTTGGAGAGAGAACTCTACAAATGGTTGTAAGTGTCAAATTAGAAAACATGTCTGTGGTGACATTCTGCCACTCACCCCCCAGTCTGACCCACCTCTTTTGTTAAACATAGGGTACCATGCCTATGTAGAAGATAGATGTCTTATTGGAAGCGGAAGGCTCGTCATAGGAAAAAGTGGGTTTAAGTAAAGTGACTTAACCTTTTTTGAAAATCAATTTCAGGTTACAGTGTCTCGTCACGCCAACACTTTGAGCTTTGGCAAAGTGTTTCTTTAAATTGAATAAAACCGCACGTGGCCAGAGATACACATTGCTATGGGTATTCTCTGCTGCAGTGGCATGTTTTATTCAATTTAAAGAAAAAACATTTGTAAGCTCAAAAGGTAATTATTTTAAATGTACACAGAGCACTTAGCAAGTGAAATGACCAAGTAAGTGCTAGGTAAAGGGGACTAACATTAGAGCCATATAACATTCAGACTGGATGACAATGTCAGTGCAGAAACTCACAGGATGACAGTCATGCAAAGAAAAGCGTGCGAGAAAAAAACACTGTTTTTCTGACGAAACTTATAGTAATTCTGGTGCGGAGCGCATTTCATGTATAATTGTCTCTTTACCTTTCCCATAATCACCAGTGTCTCTTCCCCGTTTTACAACGTTAAACCACAACCTGGTAACCACCATCCCCCAGTGAATAGTACCCAGGAGAGGACCTAAACCAAGGGGTCCTCACTCCTAGGGTTTACCTTGTTACTGAGAAATGAGCTTACAAAGGTTGGCTTTGTGAAAGCTTTTTCAGGGTGACCAAGGGAAGGGACACACTATTGGTGAGAGTGCCTTTTCCATTGGTTCAGTACACAAAAAGTAGAGGGAGAAGGCCTGAGACGGCTTCAGAAGCCAAAATTGAAGGGATCGTTCAGAAACAAGGAAGAACCAGGATTGAGGACCTAGGATTTAGGGTCCTCAAGCTGGATACTATCACGGGAGAGGAGTTGTGGGGGCCCTAATTGTCTGTAACCCTAAATGACATAGGATGCCCTTTATGATACTTAGAGGCTAATGCAGAGGAGAAATGCAAAGGTTTGCCCATGCTTTAATCCATCAGAAACCAAACAGATGTAGATGACGTATATACTCGAGCTATAAACCGAGTTTTCAGGCTGACAAATCAGCCTGAAAACTCGGACTCGGTTTATTACTTGAGTCAACAACTTACCTGGTATTCGGCAGCGCGCGATCCTTTGCTGCCACTGGCGCGGCGCCATGACGTCCAATGCCCGGCCCAAGCCCGGCGCCGGAGCGAGTTGACGGCAGCCGGCGCTCGGTACAGGGAATGGCGCGCTGGCGGTCCACAGGGAGTCCACAGGGAGAAGAGTCTACCAGGGAGAGAAGTACAGGGGAGAAGAGTCCAGGGCGAGCAGCGTCCACAGGTGAGAGGAGTCCACAGGGAAGAAGAGAAGAGTCCACCGGAGTCCACAGGGAGAAAGGTCCACAGGGAGAAGAGCCCAAGGTTTTACAAACTGAACTGAGGAGGGAGGGGGGGCATTCAAGATGTTTGGGAATAACACCCCAGCATGCTTTATTAGCTGGAGTGTAGTCTAGTTCAAACACTCTTGAATGCCAAGTGAGGGTGGCATTCAGTATGTTTGGAAACTACCAACTTCCAGCTAATAAAGCAGCTGGGACGTGGTAGTTCCAAACATTCTTGACTGCCACCCTCAATTGGCTTCAAGAGGTTTGGAAACTACACCTCCCGCATGCTTATTAGTGGGAGTTGTGTTTCCAAACATCTTGAGGTGCGACAGTTTCTACCTCGGTTTATACTCGGGTTCAATAACTTATTAGGATTTTTAGGTGAAATTGGGTTACCTCGGTTATACTCGGTCGGTGGTTATCATCGAGTATATACGGTAACGTCAGGGACCAAGGAAAAAACTAACATTTGATTGGTTACTGCTAAGGATAGCAGGGACAACCTTTGCCACCTTATTGCATCAGCCTCAATTGTTGGCTGAGCTGGAAAAAGTTGTATCTGTAGTTGGGAGTCAAAATCTTTCTATATAAAAGCTCCAGCCTTTCCCGCCACATATTCTGTACCACTGAAACTTAGACCACAGTGAACATGAGAGGACCTATGACCTAAATGTGCACACCAAGACAGAGGGCCTTGAAATTGTTAGTTTAATGTTTATTCCGAAAATGTGAATTAACCTACAGAACAGAGCATTTAGGAAGTAGAAAACCGACTACTAAACCTGCAGCTGTAAGCAACTTAAAACACAGTAATCACCGGACCTTATTAGGTTGTAATGAGCTCCCAACTTACACTGACAATATCCTTCCCCTAGGATAGCCGAGATGATTTACTAGATGCAATGAAAGCTTGAAAATGAGTCCGTAGAAATTGTTCAGTGTAGCCTATTGGCAAATTGTCAGCGTGAGTCAGTATCAGCATGATATGGAATACACGGCAACACTTTAAAAGCCTTATTGTAACTATGTCCTGATTTTCTATTTATTAAATATGACTTAGATGACAAAAGTGGTTTCTTGACATTTACCTTGTACAATCAACCTCAAATACTGGAAGGCTAAAACCAAAGGGCGAGATTGCCACCTGGAAGCTTATTAGAGTCGATGAGACGAAAATTGATGAAAGTTTTGGTTCCTTCGCCAAACAATGAAGCCTATGGACAAATCCAACGATGATTTCGTCAAAAATGTTGTCCCAAAGAGTAAAAGTAAAGGGTATGTCCACCTTAACCATTTTTTAATTATGATTACCCCCTGTCCCCCACCAGCCCCAAACGCTCTATTTTTATTCTTAGAAGTCCAACTTTTACACCTCCCACTCTTCCTCCGCCGCGCTGCCGGTCCTCTGCTTCGAGAAAATGCAAGCAGAGGGAGCGTGGAATGGCAGTCGCGTCTAGGATGCTGTGAGCGGCAGCCAATTACGGACGCGGGCTGCGGGAGTCATGATCGGTGGAAAAGAGGGAAGGTAAGTAAAGTTTGGGCATTTCTAAAGAATTAAAAATAGATGCGGTTGGGCTGGGGGGAAACAGGGGGAATCATATAGCTAAGGGTTTACACTAGGGGAGGGAATCTGAGAGGGAGGGGGAGGAGGGGGGAGAAGGAGGACGTAGCATTGCCAAACTTCTCCAGGAGCCAGGATAGGAGGCAGAGTCCATATGGACTATGCTGACTCCTGGTGGGCAAGTTTTGGCGGAACTTTGGTGAGGGGACTAATACAGGAGAACAGAGAACCATTATGGAGCATGGGAGTGAGGTAAGATTAAACTACACTAAACAATGGGGCCAGTCGCGGGGGGGATTATAGTTTTGGGGGGGGACATGCCCTTGAAAATTTTCTCTTTAAGTTTGGGTTTTTCATTGCGCAACCACGTCATGCTTCGTTTATTTATGTAGAGTGCTTTCTTAAACCGAAGGTGGGACTGGGGGGTTGTTAGCAGAAGATCCTTTGCTAAGGATAACACTAAAACAAGAAATAAAGTTGAATCCTTCAATGCACAGAGGTCCTTTTACGTTTTATGTAGACACCCTTTCTCATTGGGCAATTATTATTTTTCCTCGTCTGAAGCAGCTGTGGATTACTGTAATTACTGGATTTAATATAACCCCATCATTTTCCATGCATAATAATTCTAACTTCACACCCACATCTCCTTGGCAACTCTCATATTTTTTCTTTTTTGCAGGGGAGGGAACTTGGCATACTCATTTAGAAAGAAAGCACTGCAGTGTCATAAAGCGAAATAACGTTTCATTATTAACATTGAAAAAACAAGGCTGTTTAATTTCAAGATTATGTTTTTGTAAGGAATGAAATTCCGGATTATAGCACAGATGAAAACAATTAAAAGATTGCCAAAATATACCACTCACGTATCATGCACTTTCCAGTTTGGAAGTTAAATAAATTGGCGATTGAGTAACGTTGGGCTTGGGCTCTATTTTTATGCCTGTGGCATTATATATGGCAAGCTGGATTCCCTTTAAGGGTTAGACAGACAATAACCTTGTGTGGACACCCCCCTTGTTTGACAATAATCCTTGTAGTTACTGTATAATGTGGGTTATCAACGGACTAGCCACTAACATTAGAATTTGAGCGTGAGAGCCCTAAAGGTTCGTACCATGTGCGATCGCGGGTCCCCGACCGGGAACGCACGATGTGTACAAAAGTTCATTAGGCTGATAATCGGACCCCTTGTGTAGGGCCTTTATCGGCCAAATACGGAATATTCGGTCGGGGATCGAGGAACGACAACTTGTTTTACCTGTGCGTTGTTTACCTGTGAAGGATAAACTGCAGCCAGGGCAGCCTTCTTAAGGTGTGTGACCACATTTTTTCGTTTTTTTTCTTTACTGCAGCTGTATTAAAAATTGCACGGCCCACGGCGTCTCAGTGCCCAATCCAACTGCATACAAGACACCCACCACCCCATTGATGCTAAGGGAGTGCAACAATAAGATGGTATGTATTTAAATTGTTTTTTCATGGATGAGGGCCAGAAATCTTACACAGGGGCACATTATATAAAGGCCATCCCTGAACTCAAAACCCTCTAGAGTGCAAGTATGGGGGACTATAGACTTTTTACTGTCTGGGGGCCAGTGTTCTTCACCTCCTTCTAATCAGCAGGTCAACCAAATGAAAAGTATATGGCTGTGTCAGCAGTGTTTTCATTTGTTGCCGCAGCAGTTTTTAAATTTCATCCATGGCGGACTAACTATATAAACCTAAGGCCTGTTGGCTAGGGTGGCATATTGTACATGGATTAGATAAATTGGTGATGGATAGAATGTAAAGAGTAGTTGTTAAGGGCAGTGTGGTCTCCAAAAAGTTAGGGTTTTTAAATGAAAGCCTGCCGTATTTTTTATATTGTTATGGCCAACTTCCTGATTCCCAGTAGGTTGAATGACATCACCTTAACTGTGCTAGCCCTCTGCCCCGGGGAGAAGCATGCTCAGTTGAGACCTAATGCTAGGGTAATCAGGAAGTTACTGGGGGGGAAATGAGTGAGAAGGGGAGCCTATGAATGCAGACAGCTGGTCACATGACTTCAAGCTGGTCCCATGGCTGTCAAGCAGGAAGTACTATTTGCGAACCTTCCAGCAATAATCTCTCAAATTTATCCAGAGATGTTGACTTTTGGTTTTATTTTAAAGGTAAGATAGAAGGCTTTTATATAATCCTTACTAGTGTGGAAGAATGTGGAGGCCCACAGTACCCTTAATGGGGCTTCATCAATTATGGATGAAAGTTCAAGGGGGTTTCCAAGTGTTCTGTGTTTGGGCCATTCTATTTTAATCTGTTTATTAAGGATTTGAATGTGGGTATTGTCAGCAAGGTTCTGTGCTGTGTTTACTGATGACACAAAAACTTTGGTCAACTTTTAAAACTTAAAGAGGATGTGCAATCGTTTGCAGGGGGATCTAGATAGATATCACAATAGGGCTGCTAAGTGGCAGATGAGATCATGTTATAAGGTAAGGTGATGACTTGGGGGGGAACTAAGTGAATCCTGTTGGAAAGGATCATGTCCACCAGAAAATAAAACTTTTAGTATAGATAGGTACCCCTCCCACCCCAGCTGCTGATATATGTGTCAGATAGAAAACTTACAGGCCTTACACTCCCGTGGCATCTCTCCCGGTTCCCTGTTTGAAGGGAATCACGAAAGGGGCCGGGACAGCACGCTGTCTGTGATTGGCTGAAATGGTTCTGCTTTCAATGGAGACACCAAGGGAGAGAAGGTACGTAAGTAGCGATCTATACATTTTTAAAGGGTGTTCCACCCCAAACTAGAATCCCCCTAACTACTGGCCCCACCATGTAAGTGTGAGTTTAATCCCCGTACCTAACATCCCAGCTACAAGGGTTATCCTGTAGTCCCCCCCAAAGTCCCAAAAACGGCCAGCCAGGAGGCTAGCAGCGTCCATTTAGGACTCTGCCTCCTACTGGCCTCACGGGAGAAAGTTTGGCATGGTTACGCAGGCCTCCCCCCTCCCTCTCAATCCCTCTTCAGATTTCCCCCTCCCTAGAATTAATTTCCATTGAATTAGCCTTCATCTGGGCCCCCAGCCCCACCGCCATAATTGTTATTTTAAGAAAGTCCCCAAACTCTTACTTACTCCCTCTGTCCTCCGCGAACGTGAGCTGCCGGCAGCCGCGTCCGTGAGTGGCTGCCGCTCAGACACAATCACAGACGCGGGCTGCTGGGTCCGCCCCTATGCTTGCTGCTCGCAAGCGAGGGGCCCCCACCGGGAAGCGCGGGCGGAGGGGAAAGAGGGAGCGGTAAGTAAGAGTTGGGAGCTTATTAAATAAAAATGATGCGGTGGGCTGGGGGACCAGGAGGGAAGGCTACCGTATATTAAAAATGTTTGATTTAGGTGGGAACATACCCTTTAAAGACATATTTGGCGGTTTGGGGGTTGGAAGGGGGGTACTTTACCTCGGTGCTACGTGCTTGGCACGTAGGTGCCAAGGCTGCGAGATGTGGATCGGGGTGGTTAGTGGGGGGGCATCAGTCCTTGTTGAGGGTTGAGGAAGAAAACAGGAACCGGATGACTCACTGACAGCTTTGTTATTACTCTTCACTTCCTGGACTTTGAAAAGGCACTAAAGTAGAACCATTGGAACAGAGATTTAGGTAAGGGTTCATTGGTTAGTTCAAAAGAAAGATGGGATTGAGTTCTAAAAACAAGGAATGTGGCCAGTTATGTATGATTTATTGAGTAAGTTAATCTAGGCCAGATATTTCCGCATTGCCACTTGGAGTCAGGAGGGCGTGGATTTTTCCCCCCTCAAATACTGGTGTTTTCTTGCATTCCTCTGGATCAACGTTAGGCAGGAAAGTGGGGAATTGCTGAGTGGGTGACTGGATGGAAGTCTGTCTTTATTTCAACCTCAAATACTATACTATACTATACTCTACTCATGACTTGGATTTGTACAGACCAATCTGCAGTGTTGAAAAAAGAGCACAGTTTAGGTTCATTGAAACGTTTTTATTCTTCAATTTGTTTATTTATAGTGAGAAGAGAATCTGTGCAGACTTGTTATAAACATGTATCACATTAGGACCTCTAGATTAAAGCCATGTTGTTAATATGTGTGAAGAGTTGAACATAAGCTTGAATTAATATACATGCATAATAACTACTTTCAAACTTCAGGTCCATGGTAATGCCCGGTGTCCATTATAATTAACCTTCTTAGAATGTTAGAGGATATCTATATTCTAAAAATTAAACTGTTTGAAATTTGAAAGTACCTGGGTCAGGAGGTCGGGATAATTATTCCTACCTTACAATATAAATTTGTTGCGCGCAAACAGCACGTTCAGTTTTCATTTGCTAAGTTAGTCCTGGACTAATCCTGTAGTAAAAGATAGTGCTGAAGCCAGGAGGAAGACTGGAACAATCGTTTTTAGTTGGGTGATGAATGCTCCTCCCGAAAAAATATTGGGAGGTAGTGAATCCCAGTCCTATATCCCTGTCCAAGTTAATTTTCATTTAACTGTTTTTAAATTTTTCTAAAAAATTAACACACTATAGTTTTTCTTTTAAAATACACTTGCAGATTCCTAGGTATTCAAAACATTAAGATTCACTGTGCAATATAACAATCTGGTGAGATAATTGCAACATGCAGGGGCGGGAATAGTGACCAAAAGAGCTATGTTAAAAACTAGATGCCATATAAAACATTCTGGGGATAACAATATATATATTCTGGATGAAAGTATGTAGTAACAAATGAACAGAAAGGGTATAAGAAATTCAGTGACATGTCATAAACTGTCTCTAAATAATAGAGATCTCCTGACTTATTTTTAGAGATCATTTCTCCTTTTTGCCCTCTCATATCAGTAGTGTAGTTTACATTTTATCTATTAAAGAATACCAGCTGTTTTCTGCAGCATGAAAAAGTCTAGGATTTATCATTGGTGCATCGAGAACAGCATAGGAGAATAAAGTAAACATAATGGGGCTCTGTGTATTCTATTAGATCAACTGGACTGAAGTTTGTTCTTGAAGCCGTTTCGCTAGTCATCCGACTGGCTTTCTCAATTCAGAATGACTTGTACAAGAATCTGTGGCAATTGTGTACCCTGGAAAATCCCAATTAGCATATCACAGCCAGGTGTTAAGGGTGTGATTGGATAGTGGCTAAGAGGTGTTAGCCACCATGACCTGGATGAATGAGAACCTTCACAAGCCTAATGGGGCTTCTTTAATATCTGCAGCAACCAATCTGATGTTATAAAATGTTTTCTAACTGCAATAGACCTGTAAAAATAAATTGCACTTCTTATTAATTTAGGCTAGGTACACACAATTTTTTGTCTGCCTGTAATTTACAGACATTTCTGATCTACGATTTCAGCGACGGAACCAAAAAAATTTGCCCAATAGACCACACACGATCTGACGATCGTACGATATCGGAATATTGTACAACCGCAAATGTTGCCTGAAGGTTATCAGAAAGTAAGGCAGCATTCCAGCTCACAAGAACATTGCTGGGCCTTGCTGGGTATTCAGGCTATAAAATAAGTTATTTTGATTTGAGCAACAAAAACCTGAAAGGAGCAATATGGTAATGGAAACACAAGCTGTTTGAGAAAGTGATGTAATATTTGTTTCTAGTAATTTACATTATTGCTTATTGACTGTCTGAGAAACTTTGCCCCTCGACAAAACCAAGCCCACCGATAAAGCCACACCCACTTTAGCGTGGCAGAGATGCACTTCGCACGCCACCTGGAAATATTCAAGGGCGGCATTCAAAACATTGGCCCAGGCAGCAAAAGCCCTAGAAGTGCCCATTCGGGCAATACATATTCTGTAATACAAAAGTTAAAAGAATTTAAAAAAAGTTAAAAGAAGTTTCCTCTACTGAATGTTAGGCCCTATAATGTGTCATTGGAGTGTAAGGAGAATATTTTGTGGATATTTAAAGGGCATGTCCACCCCAAAATTTAACTTTTGATATGTGACTTGGTCCAAGAGTGCCGTCTTTCTGTTTTAGTCAGCTGATGGACACCAATACCTCTTGTCCATTCACATAATACAATTTACTGCATTACTACATGATATAATTTATTTTCTTCGTTAAAATTACCGGGGGAAAAACATTCAATGTGCAAGAAACAGTTTTTCATTAAGTTTGTTCTACACATAAATTATATAGCAGAAATCTGGGGATCATTGGCAGTAAGACATGATGACAGGTACAGAAAGAACCGTCTTATCCTTTAACCCCTAGTGATTTCTCTGCAAACAGAAATATAGTAACGCTTGAGGGCATTTTCTCATTTTTTTTTCTAGCTATCATTCATACAGGGCTACTTTGGGGAATGATTCAGTATTTTACTGGCTGTACAATGAGACAATATGTTAGCACTATATATGATGATTACAAAGTCTAAAACAAACCCCACATTTTGTTCTCATGTCCACCCCCAAAACTAAAATTTAACCCCTTATGGCCACATCAAGTAGTTTAAAAACAAGCCTTACCTTACATTCCTGCTCAAAATAGTTCCCCTGCGTGCCCCTCACAAAGTCCGGAAACTGCTGTTAGGAGCAGTGTGTGACTTCATGCTGTGCCTGAGGACTTCCTCAACCTCATCAAGGTTGAGGCATGCTCAGTGCCAGCCCTCCAGCCTCTCAACCAATCACGAATGCGGCTTGCTGGTCCCGCCCCTGCTTCAATTCCATTGCAAGCAGAGGGCCTGAACACTGCATGCTGAGGCGAGCTGGCAAGGTAAGATAAGAAATCGAGGGGACTGAACTTTCTAACAATTATATATTCTGCGTTTGTTGGGGCTGGGAGCATGCCTA
>CM033473.1:212088516-212128646 GCA_019447015.1 Hymenochirus boettgeri | reverse complement strand
CCTGTAAATCTCATAATAACTTTAATCTTTAGAAGAAGGCAGTTGTTTTGTCTAAAGCCTGAAACACTATCGGGAAGATTCAATTAATTGAATTGAATTCAAAATTGTACTACTTTCCTTTGTGCAATCCCATGATTGGTATTGCATTGCGGGATCGAAAAAATGAGTTGCACGCGTTTAAAGACATAATTCAAACCAGTGTTAAGTTTCGCGTTTACCAGGTAGTGCAAAACTTAACACTTTGAAAATTGGATTGGGTGCACTGCACTGTTTTCAAAATCATTTGGAAACTAGAGATTAGAACTCAAACACAAGTCAAACTTAACAAGTTCGAACGGACTCGGACTTCTCAAACTATCCTGATCCCGGATTTCTCGTACTTTCGTACTTTCCAGACTTTCGAGAATTATCGAATTTACGAGCCATTGGCTGACCCTTGAATGTATCATTTGCTAACCCTCGAAAGTATTGTTCATTTTCGCTAACCCTTGAAAGTACTGTTCAATTTCGGTAACCCTCAAATTTATGGTTCTATTTTTGGTAACCCTCGAAAGTATCATTCAGTAACCCTCAAATTGTCCGTAACCCTAGAATGTAGCTTGCGCAAAACCTAGACAATTGCCCGCTCGTGTTTAAAAAGTGTTTAGACAGGTTTTGGTGATGGTGACATGTTCCCCAGACCATTTCCCAGGTGTAGAATGGGCTGCTCTTAAAAAGTACAAAAAAAAAGGGGTTAAAAGCCTAAAGATAAAATATTTCCATAGAATAGGTGAGAACAGGAAGGTTCCCTCGACATATCTTTTTTTTGTAGCTCTCAACATAAAGATATTGGGGGGGGTGTGAAAAAATCAAATGGTTTTTTTACTGGGGGGGGAAAAAACAAAAAGATTTCCCATGGCCATGGTTGAAGTACTGTATGCGCTCAATGTAAGGTAGACCAGTTATGAACGAGTTGGAAGTAAGGACAAAAACACAACAATGTTTTAAGAGTGCACACGCATATCTTGATAATTCAAAAATATGTGTACGTTTATTAATAATGTGTGCGACACTGATGGCAGGAACAGTTGATTTTTAGATACGGACCAACTAGGGAAACTTCTTAATGTCAAATGCCATCATGTACAATGCTTATATGGCAACATGGAATCATCTACTGAATGTTTTAGATAAATGACTAAGCAGTGTTTGGGGCCATATGGGCGAGTGATATATTGGCTTTATAATTAAACATAGAGATATAAATGAAAAAGATACCTCGTTTCGGTCCCCATAACCCCCTGGCAGAACTGTCTTATGAAAGATTGAAACTTCCCATAAAAAACAAAATAAAAGTAGAGCAGGGAAAGAAGTGAGATAATGTCACACTTTTACAATAATCTGAACCAACAATTAGCCCAGTCTTAATGTTTATCTGTGTTCACTCTGCTGACTCTTTGCAAATATCAAAAAATTCAAAGTTGCATCATTGTGATGGCTGTCGGCACCGCGTACTGACCTGGGAACAAATGTGTAGTGAGGTCAAGAAAGGCAGACCCAAATAGAATGTAACGTTTGTGTTTAAGGCAAAAGGAAATTACATGTGTGGAGATATCTACGGAGGAAGCCTTATGCAAAACTTGTACAAGTTGGGTAGTTAGGGATGTCCTCATGGTTGCATCATTTCCCCTTATCACATGACAGAACTTCTGTGGGGTACTGGCCTCCCTTACACTGCTTAGAGCTTGTGGGTAGTATCATTGCGGGACTCTGCTACTTCTACTTTTCACCATTGAGCTCAGGAATTACTGTGTGTAAATGCTATTCACTGTGTTTAGCAGGTCATGTAGAGAGTATACAGTATATGATATATTATGAGTGTTTCGTTCTAAAGTTCATTTTGAAAAGTTCTGGTGAAATACAGTTAAAATAACAATGGTACTTACTGGTAAATGCCTCTGGGACCTGGGAAGTGTCTAACACCAAAAGTTCCGCTATCACGGCGGTCATCTCTATTCAGCATTGAATTTTTTTGTTGCCGAAATCGATCAACCATTTGAGGGTTTATCGACATATTCTAAGGTTACCCAGTATTTATTAATCACTTCAGCATGGGGGTTGGGGTGGCTGTTAGAGAACTCACTGAGTATGTGCAGGCTATGTGTCTGGATCCAAGATGAACCTGTAAAAGTAAATTGAAACAGTTGTCGATGCCATTAGCACAATTACAATTACAAATAAATAGTGTATAATAGGAAATGCAATAACCAAGTGTTTTGTTCCTTCAGTGTGTGAACCAAATTTAATATTTATCCCAATATATAAAAAAAAACTCTAGTTGTCCAGCAAAAATAAAAATATTGTGGCCTATACTGTATAAATCCACAATAATAAATAATAATAATAATAGTGCCTTTAGAACAGGCTACGCTTGTGCAAATATTGCTTCTCATTAATGACACATTTAACCCATATGTATTTAGGAATTATTTTATACCGTTGCTCTCCCTCTTTACCATTAAAACACTCAGATTGCAGATAGGATGATAATGGAGTTTAGACAGTATTTGTGAAGAAGCGTTTGCACTATTTGCACGTGTTTTTCCAATGCAATTCCCAGATAGAACATAATGTTCAAAATAAACGTAATCTATGCTATAGAATGTCATCATCACGGTTACTTTTTTACTATTATTAAATTGCTCAACTGGCTTTCCTTTATTATTAAAGGACCAGTAAAGGTTAAACATGAACTGCTTTAATCATATCCTTTCCATAAGCCACTATCCACATAAGTCCCTGAAATAGGCTTTCAATAGCCAGAGACTGTTACCCTGTCCTATGTTATATTTGGCACTCATTAGAATAGTTTAATTGTTGAAGCTACATTTTTTGTTATGCCTTCTGCATGATTGCATGTTTTCAACCCCTTTTTTCCAGGAAGCACAACAATAATTGGCATTTAGAAAAAGGAAATCTCAAAAAGATTGTTTAGTCCTATACTTTACAAGTCATCTGGTGACTGAGCAATAATGCTTTTAATGTCTCTGCAGCTCCAATAATCTTCAGGAAGTTATTCTGTGAAACGGATCAAAGTGATGTGTTTTCAATCCTGAAAGATTGCATTAGTGTTAAGCTGGGTGCACACAGCACCAATCTATGAAGATGTTGTACCTTGTCATGAGCATCTGCCTATTTAAAGTATAGGAAATGATTGTGACTGCCACACCCTAACAATCGCAGCACTCCCGTTACAGCGAACCATGGGCCGGGGAAATTTCTGGCTGTTACGGTCGTTTGGCGTGGGCATTGGAATGGTTGTTTAACGCGTTCACAAATTATCGAAGAAGGGCTGATCCCATCAGTACTGAGGCCTCTAATAACCCTGTGCAATGTACAAAATAATTCTCCAGTGTAACTGTTGGCTTTATTAATAGGAGGTGCAAAATGTTACTTATTTTATTTACATTAACCAATCAGGCTTTAGATATTTACTGGTCTACTACAGTTAGAAAACTTTTGATTACATGTTGTTTTGTTGCAGATTAACAGCATGGGCAACATTTGCCCCAAAATGTGTTCCATACCTCTGCCTAAGTTACCTGTATAGAGGTGATTCAGTCACCTCATCTTTTCATATATAATGGAAAGTGGTGAGCAGAGAATCTTCGGACCATATGAACTGTTTCTTGGGATTTTAATATTAATGTATAATTTATCAACACTCACAAAACAAGGCTTTTGTTTTCAAAGTTTTGTCCAGAAACTTATCCAGAATCTTCCAGTACTGTTACAAGCATTAAACATTCACGTTGAGTGTAAACAAGTTTCTGTTCTTTGAATTTTAAAGCAGAAACAAATATTAAAAGTCTGCACTTACTAATGTGCAATATTACAACTTGTACAGTTTGCTGCAGAATATCCTGATATACATTCCATTTTTTTTTCAAAGGGATCTGCATTGATGGGAAAATGAAATTGCTTTCTAAATTATTTAGGAAACAAAGACAGGAGATGAAACTGCTCAGTAGTTTCCACAAAGTAATGCATTGTGATCAATAGATGCTGCATTTGCTCTTGCTATAGAGTTAGGGGAGTTTTATGACTGCATATTAAAGAGGTCTGAATCTGTATGCTTTATCACTAATTCAGAGGCCATAAAAATGATTTGAAGATGAAATACTACCATGCCCTAAAAGATTAGGAAATAACAATCAGTAAGGCAAGTCAGGTCATCAGGAACATAGATATGCTTTATTTATGTAGAACAAATAGATTCTATTAACAATTAACAAAAGGATTCATTAAGTTTTAATGTGAAAGTATCCTGCAAACTGAAATGAAACATTTATTTCTATTGTAAAAGGGTTAGTAAAGTAAATAGAAAAGGATGTTTCTTATTTTCTGCGGTCATATATAATTCTGTTTTAACTCAAAATCTTTTATTCTTGCTTGTACTGTGAAGTCAAGCATCGTATTTGGTGATTTTTTGGATACTTCAAGTTCATTCGGTCCTGTACTGCTTTATTGCTACTTAATGAATACTTCAGGGCAGTCAAATTGCTCTTTTGTCAAAAAACACAAGGAGTTTGTTTAGGTGTACTTCTTGGCTATGCATTTGGTTTAAATCCAACAGCAGAAAAAGTTTGACACTATACTATGCAGGTTTATTCAGATTAGAGCAGTCAGAGTGGTCTAAAAAATATATTGGGTTAATACAACCATTTGTTTCTAAGAATGATCTTAAGAATCTAGTTTTACAGTGTGTATTGCTGTTGTTTGGCTGAATTAGGTGTTGTGTAACTATATCTACTTTCTATCTATTCAACTTTGTAGGCCTATCTGTTTGTCAATCTGTCTGTCTATCTATCTTATCTGTCTTTGTAGATCTATCTAGCTAGCTACAGTATATCTAGTTTTTCATGTTAGTCTGTCAAACAATTGAAATATACACATTAACGCTGTTGTAAAATCCCATGTGGTAATTTAACTGGTATTTTACAGCCTTCTTGGAATTTCAAAAAAAGAAACTGACACCGCATCAACCGGAGTACATGGAAAGGAATCCGGACCACAAGGATATTGAACACACAGCTTTATACAATAACGCTGACGCGTTCGGACCATGCGGTCCTAATGATTAGGACCTCATGGTCCGAAACGTGTCAGGCATTTGTAATAAAACTGTGTGTTCACTTATCCTTGTGTCGGATTCCTCTTCCATGTATCCGGTTGATGCGGTGTCGTTTCTTTTTTTCTGTACTCGTAGAGTTTGGTCTAGAGCGACAGACCTGGGGCACTTGGCACTGGGTCATAAGAGGCACAGGTAACGCACCTGATATATTACCTCGAAACTTGGATTGTTTTACATACTATTTGGTGAAGTGAAGGGTCTGGGGTTTACGCCCCCCGACCACTACAGTGAATAAGTAAGCGCTATATGTTTAATCTCATGGGACAGGTTTTGTTGCTCTTTGATTCGTTCTTGTGTATTTCACTTCAATAAATACTGTGGGGTATAGTTTATAGGTGCCCTATTGCAGTCCTTTTTTTACGTTTTGGTATTTTATGAAACACCTGTAAATAGCTGATTATAGTTGATAATTTGCATTCAGGTTGCAAAAATGACTAAAACAGACGTAAACTGATAACATGTTTATAAACCCTTTTTTACTATATTTGCCTGTCTATTAGGTCCATTCTTCTTCATACACACGTGTGATTGCAGGGGCCGACCTGTGATGCACGGTGTGTATGCATGGCCGATAATCATGCCGTGTATAAGCAATTTTACAGGCAAAATAGCCATTCAGTCAGGGATTGTTGCCCGACCAGCCGGACAAGATCTTCCCCCTGAATGGCTGTGCATACACATCATGCCGTGCATACAAAGTGCCTATGCACGATTATTGCCCGAAACAGCTGTGCAACACATCATGTGTCACTGGTCAGCACCCGCGTCGCATGTGTGTATGAACCTTTAAAAG
This sequence comes from Hymenochirus boettgeri, assembly GCA_019447015.1. Taxonomy (NCBI): domain Eukaryota; kingdom Metazoa; phylum Chordata; class Amphibia; order Anura; family Pipidae; genus Hymenochirus; species Hymenochirus boettgeri. Next base: position 212,122,680 of record CM033473.1, on the reverse strand, counting down.
AAAATGAGCCACCAGTGATGGTTAACAGCTATACGTCCATTTCCCACAACCTTGCTTCTCCATCTACAAGGATCATCATTTTGATGAGACAAATTTCACATATTTTTTTAGAAGATTTTAAGATAATATAATTCAGTAATTATATACAAAGTGTTTCCAAATGAGAAAGCCATTCATCTTGAACAATTCCAAAATGTACATTAGTATATACAAGCAAATAAGGAAGTTGTAAGATCAGCCAATGTGAAAAACATATCCATTTACATTTACAATCACTTAATATGATTTTGTTACTTCACTTAAGTGGACGCATACAAATGGGCCCCATAAAGATACATGCGGTTTCCAAATCTTCCTTAATTGTGTCCCTAAAGGAATGGGCAGTTTGTCCTTGAATTATAATTGCGTTCATTTGTTTATAATCTTTAGTTCATCTAAAAAAACATTTTACTTTTGTCCCTTTAGGTATTGTGCCATCAAAACTATATAAGCTACTACATTCCTATATGATATCCCGGTTGTATTTCTCTCCTGAAAAGCAATTTACTGTAGAAGGCCTAATTGCAGATGGTTTATTAAAACAACCTAGCAAAGCAGAAGGCTGGACAAAGACGCAGAGTAGAGGTTTTTACATAGGTAGATACAGTATGTTTTGCGCCATTATGAAGCACTTTTTGAAATTCAATGCAACGACTGACAATAACAAAGGTAAGATATTTTGCTCCTTTTATAATAACAGATTAAGAAGCCGATGAATTAAGACCGTTTTTGTCTGAAAGTTGTCCAAAACTAGAAATGTCCAAACTTCGGAAAAACGGGTCCGCGCGAGGATCCGCGGATTTCGAAAAATACGTAATTCGAAATCTGCGAGCGGACCCGTTAAAAATTAAAGAAAGTTCGGCAAAATCCGCATTAAAAGTGGTCTAAATAGCCTTGGTAACGTACACTTATCACTCAGGACCTGGGTAATGACCTTAGAACACGTATCATGCCTACAATACCTAAAAATTCACAGTCCGCTAGCGTGAATTTAAAAAAAACTGATTTTTCGAAAATACGGGATTTCCTGTTCCTAAAAACGAGGATTTTCGTAAAACCGAGGAACCGGAACTTCCTGCCTGCACAATGGCGAGTTCTGGTACGCATGTACCACACAGTACCTCCTGGCCAGGGGTACGATGATTTCCCCCCTGGCACCTATCATGTGCGGCGCCGAAAGCGCAGGATTATGAGGGCTCCAGCGCCGGCTCCTGCGCCGCTTCGGCTACCAGACCACTGTCTCATACCCTCCAGAGACAGTGGTCTGATCTGAAGAGGCAGAGGCCCATAAATGTTCAGCCATGCGGCAACTGATGGAAGCAAGTATACTTTTTATTATATTACTGTATTGTAATAAGTAGTAAAATATTTTAATACACTTCTGACAAAAACATATTTTTTGTATATACCTTACCATTAATGCCATTACACACACCACATTGGCCACTTCCCCTATAATATAGTTTGCACACAAAATGGAAGAGGCGATGGGGGTACTGGGTTACATAATGTCCACTGCGGTTTGCCACCATTGTTGTGGGCCAGCAGCTTGGCCCCACTGGACATACCCCTCACCCCATTGGCTTCTCTCCCTCAGAATGCTTCGTGCAAGGGAAAGCGGGTGAATGGGTAGGAACAGCACATGAGTTACAAGCAGGCCCCTGCAGTTTGCCCACCATTGTTGAAGAGCCAGCAGGCTTGGCCCCACTGACATACCCCTCACCCCACTGGCTTCTCTCCCTCAGAGTATGCTTCTTGCAAGGGAAAGCGGGTGTGAAAGGTAAGCTTCATAGGAACAGCACCATGGTTAACAGCAGGCCCACTGCAGTTTGCCACCATTGTTGAAGAGTCAGACAGGCTTGGCCCCACTGGACATACCCCTCACCCCACTGGCTTCTCTCCCTCAGAGTATGCTTCGTGCAAGGGAATGCGGTGAACGGGTAAGGCTTTGTAGGAACCACACCATTGAGTTACAGCAGGCCCACTGCAGTTTGTCATCATTGTTTTAGAGCCAGGCCAGGCTTGCCCACTGGCATACCCCTCACCCCATTGGCATCTCTCCCTCAGAGTAGCTTTGTGCAAGGGAAAGCGGGTGAACGGGTAAGGCTTGTAGGAACCGCCACCAGTATTTACAGCAGGCCCACACTTTGTAATATGGAGTACTGGTCTAGTGCCAGGAAGGATTGACCCAGAGCGAAAACAAGCCACAGAGTAGCTGTTGCGGCTGTAGGAGATGGTCAGAGTAGGTTGACACCACAAAGGTGCCTGTGAAGAAGAAGGAAGAACAAAGTACTGCTCTCAGCCAAGTAGGATTGAACCAATCTTAGAAAAATTAGCCACAAAGTAGCTGTTGTTGCAGAGCATTTGTTATTTCACAACTTGAATGCAGTAAGAGCAAGGTAGGACCATATATGACCCTGCCCAATAAGAAATTTGCCATTTGCCAGCTAAGCCTCTAGGTTGAAAATGAGGCAGAAGGAGCAGTACGGTTGCCAGGGGCAGGAGGCCTTCAGTCACGGGCATCAGCATCAGCAATAGGGGTCTGTACTGAGATGTCATCCCACGCCTCATTCATCTTGATGATGTAAGGCGGTCCACATTCTCAGTGGAGAGACGGTCCTCCTCTCATTACCCCAAGGTTTCCTTTAAAGAGACTGTTGGGTCTCAAGATTTGTGAATACAGGGTGGTTACAACAAGTGCTAAACCACCATACTGAATCCACACACAGAAAGTGCTTGTGAAGGTTCTCATTCATAGGTCATGTATATCTGTTGTATTCAATTAGATCAACTGGACTTGAAATGTAGTTCTTGAAGACGTTTCGCTTAGTATCCGACTGGCTTTCTCCAATCAGAATGCTTGTACAAGAATCTGTGGCAATTATGTACCCTGGAAAATCCCAATTGCATCAAACGTATGGCCCAGCACAGAAGAGCCAATCCTCGGGTCAGGACTCAGCCATGTATCAGCATCTTATAGGATAAAGGACATACCTTTGAAGATTGTAATGTTAACATACTGGCGAAGGAACGTGACTGGTTCAAGAGAGGTGTTAAGGAGGCCATTTTGTAATAAAGAAACCAAGCCTAATAGAGGTGGGGGGGTTCGACACCAACTGTCTGCCATGTACAATGCTGTTTTAACACCTTACCCTGACGTTCCTATAACACCTGGCTGTGATATGCTAATGGGGGATTTTCCAGGTACATAATTGCCACAGATTCTTGTACAAGTCATTCTGAATTGAGAAAGCCAGTCGGATGACTAGCGAAACGTCTTCAAAACTACATTTCAAGTCCGTTGATCTAATTGAATACAACAGACACACACAGAAAGCTAAAAAAAAAGCTCAAAAAGCACAAAAAACTCTCTCAAACTCCTACACTGTCAGGTCTCCACTAAACACACTGACAAAATGGCGCCTGTGAAGCAGCCTTTATACCCAGGGCGCTGGCAATAATCATGTTAGCTGCCATTGGATAATTTGGGTCATTATCCATTATCTCGTGATTACGAGGACCTCCGTTATCTCCGTATTTCGAAATACGGAGATCCTCATAATTACGAAAATTTAATGATGTTATTCGGTTTAGCATGGGTTTTAAACTACTTTTTAGGTGGATTTTTTGAAATAGCACGGCGTAGCCAATGTAGTAATGGCTTTGTTAAGATTACCACTGTAGCCTACAGACCCGATGCTATAAAATAAAAAGTTGCGTCTTACCTATAAGGGATCCTGCAATGCAGTACAGGTGCCCATCCACTACTTAAACATTAGACAGATGTCACTCATAAGAAAAATGTCCAATCTACTAAGCAGTTCTTTTATGCAATCAATTTGAGATCACACAAGAATGGACCAGATGGGATTATCTCAAGATAAAAACTGCTGCTTGTAAATATGGTCTTTAGACATTAGATAGATATCTCAAATCTATCTACTAATGTCTGCCTGTAAATGGCCAGCTTTAGCCTCGCTAGAGACTTTAAAGCATCAAAGTGATATGCTAACCGAATGCACACTAGAGGCGATTCAACTGTGGCTACTAAAAAAAGATATGGTTTTTAAAATACAATTTATAAAAACAAGTCAAAGATTTTAAATTATTTGATTTTCAGGGAAGAAGACAAGAGTAAACAATAAATACATCAAAGCTCTCGCCAGTTTTCGGGAACTATATTTCAGTGGAACAGATACTGTAATAAACCAAAGGTAATCACATCATACTGTAAGCTAAAATTGTCCCGCAAGGATAGGAACTCTCAATATACATGTAATACAAAGAAAAGAGGCTTGACATTTTACTGAATATAAATACATTTTAATTCAGAATTTAAGCATTTAATAAAGCATTCACAAACATTATAAATTTCAAACTAGAATCGTCAGTTAGTCTGTTCCTGTTCCAGTTAATAAAAAATCTAAAAAAAAAAAGGGGGAGGGTTGATACTCAGAGAGAATTCTCAGAGAGAAAACAAACAATTAGAGAAAATTATAACATTGTGTAAAGATGAGCGGTCATTGTTACCCTGTAACCAATACTATAGTGAGCACAATAATATATTCAATAACTTGAACATTCTTATAGAAATGCTTCAACTTTTAGCAAAGGCTTCAGTCTATATATCTGTGAAGCCCAGCCTGCAGGCTTTTATTCCAGTCCCCTAGAATCTTCCAAATCATTAGTATTTAGCAAGATCTAATATACTTATGCCAAGAAACCTGATGGTCTTGGCACTTGGTAGGAATCACAAGTTGAGAGTATACAAAATAGCAATTTTATGTCCCAACTGGTTCAGGATCCTACACTCAGCACACCGCATATGGAAACAACATTTATGTTAGCAAACTCATCAGGTTACTGACATCTCTGTAGTATATTAAATAGTACAATGCTCACTGGGAAGCAATTGCTTTTTATTTTTTGAAAATTTTCGAAAATACGTAAAATCCTTGTAATTTCGATTTTTTTTGAAAATACGTATTTTTCATCTGCATTTTCGAAAAATATGAGAAATCCTCGTAATTTCAAAAAATTTGAAAACGCGTTTCGGAAAAGTTGGAAGGCGGAAAACTGGAAAATCCGCGATATCCGCCGTTCGCGAATGAGGTAAATCCTGGGCGGATTCGGCTTCGGGTCCGCGAACTGGGCCATCACTAATAACGGTTAGACACCAAATTAAAAAAAATTTTCTTCAAAACAATGGTAAAACTCATTGTGGTTGTATAAAATGTGCTGTGTTAGGTAACAAGAAACATGCTTTTAAGGCACTAAAGTTAACTGGGTCACTGAATTTTTTTATTAAGTACAAAGAGGCAAATAGTTCATGGAAAAAAGCAATTAGGCAAGTAATGAAAAGGTCATTCAGAGACCAGTTATGAATGGAACATTTTCTAGTTGACTTATACTATCAATATTCCTCCTCAGGAGTCTCTTGTAGGTTTGATACATGCTTATTTATTCATAAGATACCTTAAAATAGACAGTGAAATAACTACCTCAGTTAATACTACTAAACCGTCATGCTATTATTGAAGCAGTGATAATAACCAGTCAATGTATCTATATTTTATATTCTTTTCTAGTAAAGGTAAGAAAAAATATTTAAAAGCACTTGTTTTCACCTGCAATGTCAATATCATAGGTGCAGTGCCATTCATATTTCGCATCCTTCTTTGTGGCTGGTACAACAATCTGGACAAATCTCTTTCTAGTAGTGTATACACCACTGCAGTTCCTTATGCAAAATTTAACCCTATGGGCAAGGGATTTAAGAAACTGCAGTGGTGTCTGGGACTGAAAATGTTTGAATTACATGTATTTCAAAAAAAAAAGCAATACATGTTTCATTCGAAAAATATGGGCAATACAGAAAGAAAACCTTGTCTTTTCTTTCAACTTGTTTATTTTAACTTTTCAGCCATTATATCCTGTGCATCACTTTGCAAAGGAAGATCTCATTTGTGGGTTTATACTACAAAGATTGATTTGCAGAGCAAACTTTCTCTGTATCAGTATAGTAATAGGTTAAAAACTTTGTGAAGGATTTATATTTTCTTTTTAACATTTTCCATTACAATTTTAGAAGAAAAAAAATTAATAATCCATGGTAATGTAAGTATACGTTGCTTTTGTATTATGGATGGTTATGGCCTTTTACATCTAGAATTATTTTTTTCCCAAGGCTGTAAAGATCTTATACTACTTGCTTACTATTGTTTTTCAGGTATGATTTATAATACCCGTTTCTAAGAACCGTGAATTTTAGACATCATTTTTTTAAGTAGGTTAAAATTAAATTAGAGATTTCATTCTCTAAAGATTAACTTTAATGTCGTGTGATTGTATTTATTTTTTTACTTTTTTGCCGTATGTGTTTTCATATTTTCTGAAACTTTCAAACATTATTATAAGGCATAATACAACACCTAACTGTGTAAATAAGGATATTAGAAGCCACAAGGAGTTCCATGAGTATGAAAACTATGAGGCCAGAGGCCCTTTTGCAGTGTTAAAAGATTTCATTTTTAGCTCTCAAGATGCAATATAATGACAGCAGTCAAAGAGCTAATACATTATGCAGTAGACTTCTCAAATCAGCACTGGAACATGGAAACCTTTATTGCTGCCTAAAAAGTCAAAGAAAGCAAGAAACATTCCCCATATTCTTGATTAATGAAACAAACTTGATTAAACTATACTATAGCTATCCTTTAATATTCAAGAACTGAGAAGTTCAGTAAAGCTAAAAATAATGATGGAGGTTCACAAAGAAGCAGTAAGCTCCACTTGAAAGTGACATTCTAGGCAGTAGGCAGCTACTGTAGGACTATTGCAAAAATAGGGGCAAGAAATTTTGAATCTCAGGTTGCCAGCCATCCATTTTTAAAAAAAATTTGCATTTGACAGTGGCACAACGTGGAGCTGTGACTACACGAGCACAGGCAGGAACAACATCTTAACTCCTCCCATTGGCCCCTCCTCTCTCCCTCCTCTTAGCTCCACGACATTCACCTACACACACAGCCTGCTAACAATTGGATAACTCTGAATGGTGTACCCACCTCTTTTAGCACTGAATTGTGTGATCTTAGCTAGAGGAATCTGCTGGACCAACATGACCAGGCAGGAGTCGAACCAACAGAAAAAGAGGAGGTGGTGTATGGAAAGGCTCATTCCCACAGGTGAGAACATCCTGACTCATATTTTCTGTTATCAGATAGAGGGTCTGGGTTCATAACATCTAAGAGGGACATGTAGGAGACAGCTACTGTAGGTACAAAAGGAGCATGTTACTGAGAAAGTAATGGGTTAATGTGGTAAGAGAGAAAAAGTGTAATTAATCTTCATCAACCAATACACTGGCTACCTGTCAAGGGAAATGTGAGTAGCAACAGGTCGTGTGCCCTTCAGTTCACAAACCAGCCCCCCAGTTCACAAAAAATGTTTAGCAGCCCTTCAGTTCAAAACAAATGTTGCCAGCCTCCAGTTCAGGTTTTGTACCTGACATTATAGTTAGTTCCTGTGAGTGGAACGTACTGGAGTAGGAACTGTTATAAACTCCTTTGTCATAAAGGACCATTTTATAAGGACATAGAAAAAGATGGACATTGATAATAAGGGCACTTCAATAAGGTTGGTGTGTGTGTTGTATTTGATATTTAGAAAGGGCAGTTTTGTTGCAGTTTTGTAGCAAGTAATCCTGCCACATGTATAGAACTTGCAGTAGTTCAAGGGAACCTGTGTCTTTGTTAGGTGCAAGTGTTTTGCCGTTTGATTTCTGAGACCTGAGCGGACAGTAGCCACGGATGGAGCCAATATAGAGGCGGGTAAAAGTGGGACAGGGAAAGTTGATGGGGAGGTATTATGTAAGGGTTACTAGGGAAAAAAAGAGGTGGAAGTGCAGGGTAACTTCTTCCCAGTTTGGTCATCCCCACAGATTTGCAGTCTTAGGTGATGAAGTGGAGGAGGACAGCTTAGAAGTAGGGGGCTAATCCCTTATGCACCACAGGGCCACCATCTCTAATACAAGGGAGGAGAACATAGGGCCAGGGATGCTGGGCAGATGATAGTGGGAAGACTCTATTATTAGAAAGGTGGATAGAGTAATCTGCCACCAAGACCCTATTTGCCGACTGTGTGTTGCCTGCCTAGTGCTAGGGTTCGCATGTGGTGGATCATGTAGACAGATTATTGGGTGAGGATGGGTGTGACACGGTCTAATGCTTGGCTAATAGGTTGGTGTAAGGAGGAAGGGTTTGGGTTTAAAGAACTGGAAGACTTTCTGTCAGCTATAGCTCTTTAGTAGTGATAGGTTGCACCTCACTGTTGGTGGTGCTGCTGTTTTGGGGTAGAAGATGGCTAAAGGGTTGGAGGAGATTTTAAACTGGGGAAAGGTAACATCAGTTTCAATGGAATAGATAGCACAGTGGATAAGCAGGAGTAGATGGCTAGTGGTGGGTGGAAGGGGAGGGGCTAGCATAGGGGATAGGGAGGCATGAGTTTGGGGATAGGGAGGCAGGAGTTTTAAAGTGCATAAGTCTATTACAGGATCATGCAAAAGGCCTGGCTTAAAAAAAATTGATAATTGGAGATAATGGTGTTGACTGAAAAGTATGAAGTGACTGGGCTGTAGGGAAGGATACTGCTTGTTTAGAAAGGATAGAACAAAAAGGTGGGGGTATGTGCTTATGTTAAAAAAGAGTTGAAGCCAAGATAATTGGAGATATGGGTGTCAAAGCAGAAGCAATGTGGGCAGAATTGACATTAGAAAGAGTGTAATGTCATTGTTGGTGTCTGCTACAAGCCGCCAGCTAGCAGAGAGGAAGTGAGCAAGCCTCATATGCAGATGGCAAGCTACAAGTTTGGGGAATGTTTTGATTATTGGGACTTTAATTACCCTGACATTGATTGGCTATTGGAATTGCCAACATAGAAAAGGGTAATGGGTTCCTAAATTTGCTGCATGATCAGTTTCTCTTACAAGTGGTTAAGTTCCTACTATTCGTACTAGAAAAAGAGCTCTGTAGGATCTGATAATATCTAACATCTTAGAGCGTATTATAGATATGAAGGTACTGGATGGAGCTTAGGGAATAGTAACTATGAAATAGTGTTTATTTAGAGTACGTTATCAAAAGGTGATAAGGTGGCGAAGAAAATGGCTGAGATTAACAATGCATAACAGTTACCGCCGCTTTATAAATAGAAGCGGGGTAACTGTTCGATAGGCGCGAAAAGTTAACGAACATAAAGTTAATGAACGTTTATAAATATGCCCCTAAGTCTGTCTATTGCCTATTCTAAATAAAAGTTATCTTTTATGGGACCAGAGCTGAATTTTATTTAAGCAGTTTGAGTGGTTGCAGAGTCCTCTACCTTTCCTTTGAAATTGTGTTTAAGTGTTTAAAAAAGTTTTGGTGATAGTGACATGTTCCCCAGACCATTTGCCAGGTGCCAAAGCCATTTAGTTACCATGGTTAGTTTAGCTGTAAATCATCTGGACTTTTCGAAATATCACTCTCCCATTGACTTAATGGGTCCAAATTAAAATTCGAACTTTACTGAAGTTAGAAAACGGACCGAACTTTATGAAGTTCGGCCATCTCTACTGATGACACAAACTTATCGACCATTAAAAGCTAAGAGGATGTGCAATTGTTTCTGGTGGATCTAGATAGATTGTCACTTGGGCTTCTAAGTGGCAATGAAATTCAATGTTGATAAATGTAATGCTGGTGGTGTTTTTCGCATTCCTCTGGATCAAGACTTAAGTAGGATATGTGGGTATTGCTGAGTAGGTTGGACTGGATGGATGCATGCTCTTTATTTAATCTCAAATACTATACTATACAAACCATTGATAAGTTGGCCCTTTAGTTCACAAACCAATGTTAAGTCAGCCCTCCAGTTCATCAGCTATTCTTACATTCAGCCCTCCAGTTCCTCAGCTTTCTTACATTCAGCCCTCCAGTTCAAAACTAATGTTAAGTCAGCCCCTCCACTTCACAAACCAGTGTGTAATTCTAGAATTATGATACTATATGGGCCCTTAAAATCTTACATTACTAGAAGGATGAAGGAAAAGAACCAATTGAACTAAAAAGGGAGAGTTTAAATATAAACTTTGAAAGTGGCTCCCCATTTTGGAAGGTAACACCACTATGGTTACACAAAGCACTATTAATGTGTGTGCTGGGGGTTTTCAAACTAAATATTATTTCTATTGTGATGAAAGAGGGCAAGTAAGTTTCAAGCTCCATTGAGTAAATATATGGATTTTCATTGTTGTGCAGTTTTTATTCTCTTTAATGGAATTATCCAGTAAAAATATGTATGCTGTAGTTTACCTGTCAACTAAGATAATTTAAACCACATATTGTTGGGACTTACTAGTTGTTGTTTTTTTATATTCTTTTACCCTGTCTGTAGTTGCTTATTTTTCTGTTTTTGTTATTAGTTTCCTCTAACATGTGTCCAAACCACACATCACAATTATGTGAAAGCCACACCCATACAAACCACATTTACAGATGCATACCCTGCCTGCTACTTTAATGCCCCTATGCCCATTTCGGCAGACACCCATGAAAATACAGCATAGAGGCGACTAAATAAATAAGGATAGGATTGCGCTAAAAATGGAAGTATTGTAGGAATATTAAAAATATATTTTGCAAATGAACAAATCCTTTGGAATTGAGGGAATATATTTGCATTAACCTTTGCTTTGCATTTGTATAATTTAACGTTTTTGACATTTTGCTATATCCTGTTCCTAAATTGTACAATATACCTTAAGATGTCTTTTCACAATATAAACCTTTAAGTCTTTATTCTCACTACTTGCTAGTACTTATCCGATATCTTAACAGCTCTCCGGTGAATATTTCCTTTTATTAATATCTTTCTATACATGAGACTTTCAGAATTGAACACATGTTCAAGCCAACATCTCAGCATCACCCTATAAACTGGCAAAAAATATCCTTTATTTGCACCTGATTTCATTCTTATACCAAAGTCACTGTTTTACAGCTGTGCTTGCTTTCTTTCCAAGCATTAGGCATTTTTCCTCATTTATCATGACAACACGTTAACATTCCCAGCTTGCATTGGATTTCTGGTATTGCTTATATTTAATATCTTACCAATACAGCACTTGGGGCAATGCATCGAAATCCACTGCAGTGCTATTATTTTCCTGATGTAAAAAGGAATTACTGGATCTTGGGGCTTGCATAAAAAAAATCACACCAAAGGGGCTACTATTGCTTTATTGTTCTGGATATGGTGCTGCTTTTATCTGTTCCAAAAAACACACCAAAGCATTTCTATCCAGTAACGTGTGAATTAATATAGATTGGATATGAATAGGAAAACACAAATGGATTGAATGCATGGGAAAAGTGCAAAAAAATGTGCATTTTTTGTTCATTTCCATTCCCTTGTGTGAACGTAGCCTTAATCGGTCTTCTCTACAAATGGAAAATTCCGTACTTTCAGTGTAAAAATTGAAGGTTGGGAGGTCAGTGTATTTTAGTGAATACTCTCTAGTGAATCTCCCATATAGTAAATCTCACTCGATTTACCACATAGTAGAACTAATTGAAAATCCATTCAAATCCGACTGCATTTTAGTACTAGATTTTATTATGCCTATGGGGAAAGCTCTAAACTAGTTATGCAGAAAGCACATTTATAGGCTCATTTTGCAGTACAAGGAACTTTGAGCTTAATGTAACAGTTCATTTTAAAGTAGATGGATTAATTAGGCAAAAGCAAGATTTGTCTTCAGTCATTCAATGTAAAAGTAAAGGTTTGGTTTTGTTATCTGTAAAACTATTTCATTTAGTTCTGGCAAACTGCTAGCTGACTCTCAGCAGATTGTATAAATGAAGATCAAGATATGAATGTTTTTAATAAAACTATCTAGAAAGTTTATATTTTGCAAAAGGGATGAAAAACGTGGTGTTAGTTGTAGTACTTCCTTATTATTTTGCTATTAATGTAACACAATCCTTTCAGGTTGAAGTGGAATTTCAAAAAATGTGTAATAAGTACAGTTATTTAATAACAAACTAATATGTTTTCCTGCTACTACAGTAACCCAGAAAAACCCAATATTGGTGATGTACTGTTCAATATCAAATGCCTCTATATGAACACACAAATATTAAAGATTGTTTTAATATTTATTCTGTTTTATAGATTCTTAAAGGTCAGCAATGCTAAGAAAAAACACTGTTTTCATATATCGAAAGGCATTTTATGTTTTAATACACAAAGGGGAGATGTAATATTTGCTGTAATCATCAAATAAGTCTAAAACTCAAGCTACCCAATGTAATCGGGTTGGCGTGGGCTTTACACTGCATTTGCGGGCCTGCAACATTTTGTATTAAAAGCACAGGCACCTGATGCAATAACCAAGGGGCATTTTATAAAGGTTCGTTAACTTTTCGCGGCCGTTTTCGCGGACATTAACGCATAAATCGCTTTTACCGCGATTTATAAAGTCCGAAACGGCCGCGAAAAGTTACGAAGCATTAACCTTTCGCGGCGATACTTACCTGTTACCGCTTCTATTTATAAAGCGGCGGTACTGGTTTCGCTCGGCTAGTATCGGCTGTTTTACTTCGCCACCTTGAAGGTGGCGAAGTCAGCCGATACTAACCTCCCGGGCGCAATACTAACCTCCCGCGGTGGGATGGGCAGGCACCGCGGCGGGTGGTCGCACCCGCCCCGGGAGACACGCCCACCCACACCCCCCGTGGCGGCGGCGACCACCGCCGCGCTCAGCACCCTCAACCGTTCCCCGCTCGCGGCAATCTCGGAAGGGAGGCTAGGAGGGGCTGCCGGGAAGGGCCGCAGCAGGTGGTCGCGACCACCCGCCGCGCACCCCCTCCCCGCAACCCCTCCAAGCCCCCCGCCCCGGCCGCTCCCGGGGAGGGGAAGGGAGGGACCGCTGGGGGGTGGAGGCTCCCTCCAGCGGGGCCCTGAGAAGGGCCTTTTTGGGGCTTAGGGGGTCCCGAGCTTGAACCGGGACCCCCCCTCCCCGGCCCTTGTAAGGGCCTTTGCGGCACTTACAAGTGCCCTTGCGGCTCTGACAAAGCCTTTTGGGGCTTAAGGGGTCCCGCAGCTCGAACCGGGACCCCCCTCCCCGGCCCTATCAGGGCCTTTGCGGCACTTACAAGTGCCTTTGCGGCTCTAACAAGAGCCCTTTGGGGCTTAGGGGTCCCGCAGCTCGAAACAGGGAGGGGGGGCCCGGTTCAGCGCGCGGACCCCCTAAGCCCAAAAGGCCCTTCTCAGGGCCCCGCTGGAGGGAGCCTCCACCCCTCCCAGCGGCTCCCTCCCTTCCCCTCCCGGGAGCGGCCGGGGCGGGGGGCTTGGGGGGTTGCCGGGGAGGGGGTGCTGCGGCCCCTGCCCCTGCAGCCCCTCCTAGCCTCCCGTTCCGAGATTGCCGCGAGCGGGGAACGGGTTGGGAGGGGCTGCTGGGAAGTGGCGCGCGGGTGTGGGCGGGGTGGGCGTATGCCCCGCCCCCTTAGGAGCGGCGTCGGGAAGGGATTTTAAGTCCCTTCGTGGCGATACTATACAGTATCGCCGCGAAGGGGCTTAAAATTACCGCAGCACATCGCGCCGCGATAGGTATCGCGGGAATAGCGCTCGCCATTATAATACGGCGATAGCGCTATTTTCGCGGCCGCGATGTCCGCTGTAATTTTTTTGCGCTATTATCGTTTCTTTATAATAGCCCCCAAGTGATAAGTTTTGCGCTGCTATTAGTGTGAACTTATGTCTTCTCTTTGGAGGCATAAGACGACACACCCTATCTGACTGTGATGCAGAAAATCCTAAGAAGTGAACACTGTGTTGCGGGATCTCGAGCAGATAAGTAATGCCTTTGTTACTCATGCTGCTCTCTATCATTAGTTCTGTTGCCCTTAGATCCCCCTAGAAGATTCTACAACCTATTCGTGCGGCAGACATATCTAGATAGATTGTCACATTGGGCTGCTACATTAAGTAGCAGATGGACAGTTGTTAAATGTAGGGATGGACTAGAACTCAAACCTGAGTTTGTGCTGAACTTTATAAGTTTGGACAAACTTGAACTATTCAAACTAGTTCGGGTTCGAACTAGTGCAATTTTCTGGACTCGCGGACTATTTTCGAATGGCACTTCCAAAACCCCTGAACGCCGGAGATTCCAAAAACAGCCTCTCGCGTATTGCCGAACGTCTGACAATCCCGGATGTTCGGGGGTCCTGCAGCTCAAAACCGGGACCCCCCCCGGTCCTTACAAGGACCATTGCAGCCCTGAAACAGGTCCCTTTGGGGCTTAAGGATTCCCCAGCCCGAACCGAGACCCCCCCTCCCGCACTTATAAATGCCATTGCAGCACTAAGAAGTGCCCTTGTGGCCCTAACAAGGGCCCTTTGGGTATTAAGGGATCCCGCAGCTCAACTGGGACCCCCCTCCCGGCACTTATAAGTGCCTTTGGCGGCCATGACAAGGGCCCTTTGGGGCTTAAGGGGTCCCGCAGCTCGAGTTCAGCTTGTAAGGGCCCTTGCGGCTCTTAAAAGAGCCCTTGGACGGCATCTATTTGGTGACACCAGCTCCGCTGAGGCCACGACCTGAAGTACCCCTGCGGCGCAGGTGTACCTCGGCGGTGGCCTAACGAGACGATTTACCGGCGTCTTGATCCGGCATCTTGATCCGACGTCTTCTTTCTTCAAGGATTCAATGGAGGAAAATTTAATTCTCCCTTTTACAAAGCATTGGTAAGGCCTCATTTGGAATATGCAGTGCAATTTTGGAATCCTGTGTACAAAAAGGACATTTTTGAAATGGAAATGTTTCAGAGAAGGGCAACTAAATTAATAAGGGAATTGGGGGAGCTTGAATATGAAGAGAGACTGGAAAAGTTACAATTATGTACACTGGAGAAAAGGCTCTTGCGTGGGGATATGATTATGTGTATAAATACATTAACGGGCCATACAATAAACTATCTGCGGCATTGTTCACCAATAGAACATGTCAGAGGACACATGGACATCCCTTAAGACTTGAAGAAAAAAGGTTTAGGCTTCAAGCTCGAAAAGGGTTTTTCACTGTGAGAACAGTAAGCTATGGAACTGTCTTCCAGTGGACATTGTTATGGCAGGTTCTTTGTTCAGTTTAAAAAAAAAAGCTGGATGAGTTTCTGCAAACAAGGAATGTTGCAAGTTAATGGTATTGGTACATAAGTAGAGTTGATCCAGGGAAATTTCCGATTCAGGAAGGACTTTTTCCCCCTTCATAACTTTGGTGGGGGGGGGGGTTGCCCTCTCTGGATCAACTGTTAGGCTGGAAATGAGGATATTGCTAGATGGTTGGACTGGATGGACCTATGTCTTTTTTCAACCTCAAATACATATTATTATGCCTGCTACTATTCCAAACACAAACAGACACTCTGAGTAAATTTTCCATCTTTTGGTAAAGCTATAAATAATTAGCACATTATTATAATATAAATAAAAATGTATTTTTTTTGTATGTAAACTACTTATTATTTGTTTTCTTTGGATGGAGGCATGTTGATTCCTGTAAATCTCATAATAACTTTATCTTTAGAAGAAGGCAGTTGTTTGTCTAAAGCCTGAAACACTATCGGGAATTCAATTAATTGAATTGAATTCAAAATTGTACTACTTTCCTTTGTGCAATCCCATGATTGGTATTGCATTGCGGGATCGAAAAAATGAGTTGCACGCGTTTAAAGACATAATTCAAACCAGTGTTAAGTTTCGCGTTTACCAGGTAGTGCAAACTTAACACTTTGAAATTGGATTGGGTGCACTGCACTGTTTTCAAAATCATTTGGAAACTAGAGATTAGAACTCAAACACAGTCAAACTTAACAAGTTCGAACGGACTCGGACTTCTCAAACTATCCTGATCCGGATTTCTCGTACTTTCGTACTTTCCAGACTTTCGAGAATTATCGAATTTACGAGCCTTGCTGACCCTTGAATGTATCATTTGCCTACCCTTCGAAAGTATTGTTCATTTTCGCTAACCCTTGAAAGTACTGTTCAATTTCGGTAACCCTCAAATTTATGGTTCTATTTTTGGTAACCCTCGAAAGTATCATTCAGTAACCCTCAAATTGTCCGTAACCCTAGAATGTAGCTTGCGCAAAACCTAGACAATTGCCCGCTCGTGTTTAAAAAGTGTTTAGACAGGTTTTGGTGATGGTGACATGTTCCCCAGACCATTTCCCAGGTGCTACAGCCATTTACAGTAAGTACCATTTCCGGACTTATCGAACTATCACTCTTCCATTGACTTAAATGGGTCCGAATTCCAACTTTCGTAAGTTTACTGAAGTTCGAAAACAGACCGAACTTTATGAAGTTTTTTTCAGCCATCTCTATTGGAAACAGTGCAGTGCCCTAAATTTAGTGTGAAACCCGATAGGACAACGGGTTAACGTGGGCTTTGCCCTTACTTTGCTGTGTGAAGTACTGATAATTGAGCGCAGTGAGAGGTGAAAGTTTGCCCATGCTAGTAATTTGCAGCAACTAATAAAATTATAGTTTTTTACTGGTTACTGCAGTTAGATAGCATCTGATTGGTTGGTACAGATTAATTGCACTTTGCAAGTTTTTCAAGTGCAAGTAATCTAAAGATAAAGGAGTTACAAATAGAAATGAATGAAACAACATATTTTATTCCATCAATGGTTTGTGGAACTGTCTAATAACCTGCAAATTCCCAATTTCATTTTGAACAATATTGACTTTAATTGGAGATGGATTTTCACAAAACGTTAAATATCCTTATTGCTGAATCATTTATTTATATGCTTAAATATCCAGCCATAGTACCTGCGAGAACACCTTGAAAGGTGACCCAGAATGTGCCACTGCATGGGACATCAGCAAACTGGGAGGATGTCTCAGAAATTATCCACTTGTGAGTTTAGCAATATGCGGTTGAAGTTTAGAAATGTCTGCGGAACATGAAATTCTGACTAAGAACTAGGTTTGAGGGAAAATTATAAACTGATAGTTTTGACCCAAGTCCCAGTTCAGGTCAAATCTCCAGCAGATTCCAATCGTTCACTGATGGATTGCATGCCCCAGATTTTCATGCTCTTTATAAAGTTGTTGATATTATGTAAGAGTCATTTATGCTTAATGATATGGCTTTAGAACCCTCAAAAACTGGTCTTAGCAGGGTCTATGTAGCAGTAGATTAGGCATTTAACATGTAAAATTATTTCTGAAAAAAGTAACATTCCTCACAAATTTTATACAGCTGATTTTGAAATAAAAGCTTTTAATGAGCTTTTATTCTATAACTACCCAGTGTTACAATAACAAATATGTTATGGTAAGTGATGGCCTGCAATTATTTCTCTGCTGCCATATTTGTAGCATGCAATCCTAATTAAAGGTTTTTATTACCATAGATCTGTTTACTATATGATAAATGTGGTGACTTGATTTAAATTCATAAAGTGTACTGCTGTGTTAATTAATTAGACATAAAACAGATATATTTTATAAATACTCAGTTTATGTATCATCTATCAACTCTCCCTTTAAAATCTATAACTGAAATAATTAGTTCATTTGTGAAATCTATTACTGCATAAAACATGTGCTTTGGCACAATACTATTTCTAAGATTTCCAGGCAATTTCTTTGATTGCATGTCTTGATTTTTTTACTCTGATACACATTGTCAACAGTGGTAGGTATGCAGTTAATATTCAGTCACAAGGATCAGACAACCTTTTTGGTCTAAAGGCGCCCATACATTAGAACTTACCGACCGATCCAGCGTCATTCAAGTAATTATTCCGCCACGTGGGGCCTCGCGATAATGTGTCGGTCGCAAAGAAGAAAGGGAAAGGTGGTTCTGGAAAAAGTATTGAATGTCTCTGGTGATCTCACGTTTATTAGTTCAATGCACTCAAATATACAACATTTCAACAATAGGACTTTCTCAGGTTCTAGGCATAATATGGAAACATTAAATGTTGAAATAATAAATGTAGGAGCACTGCATTGATGAAAAAGACTGCCTGATGCTTATCATTTTACTGATACTAAGTTCCATTGGCAACAGATATAGCTAAGAAAGGACCAAATTTCTCAACACATTTGAACTTCATTTTTATGTGTGAAGGTTCTCATTCATCCAGATCATGGTTTATCTGTTTTATTCAGTTAGAACCTCTGGAGTTAAAATTTAGCCCTTGATTACGTTTCACTAATCATCTGACTGTCTTTCTCAATTCAGAATAATTGTACAAGAATTTGAAGGCAAATTGGCAAAAAATACCCAGGAAAGGTATTCCAATTAGCATATAACAGCAAGGTCTTAGTGACCTTTTGAATGCAAGGTGTGGATGCATTGTAGCTAAGAGGTGTCATCGAAACTGCCCAGGGTAAGGCGTCATGTACAGTATAATGCTATGAAAAATGCTGTTTTGGGAAGTTTTGATAACAGCATATGCAATTAAACACAGGTGAATATTAAATAATCTGTAGCAACATCTCCATGTTAAGCAAGAAATATTGGATGCAGAGGAGCTTAGTTACAAGTGGCAAAGTCAAGGGTCTTTATACTGTACTTGCATCAGTTTTATATTTTGTTTATTGTGAATGTTCTGAATTTGCAAAGAACGGTAACATCCTGTTTTTGTTTTCTTATTACTGAGTATAAATGCGCCATTTCCAAATGTTTTTTGGAAATAGCACTGTGCTAGCGATCCAAAACCCGGCATGTTAAGTTTTAGAAATTTAACAGGACGGGCTGTGGAGCTTTAAAGTCACGTTACTTACCTTAGCCCGATCCCGCAATGCAATACCTGACGTAATCTCATTTATGTCAGGTATTGTATTGTGGGGTTGGGCTAAGGTAAGTAACGTGGCACTTTGTATTGAATCTCCCCACTAATGTTTAACCTCCTAAGCATCCCTTTCACACACACCCATATAAGAATTTTCTTTACATTTTCTCAGGTGCACCTTATCCTAAGGCCAGAGAAACCTATATTGTAAATATATACTAGATTATGGGGGTATTCATAAACACTAAATACTAAATTGTGATATTGCTCATTTATCATGGTTGTAAAATAACCCAGCTACAGTGCTGTAAAATACTGTTACTCTGTGGTATTTAGCAACCGCATGGTACTGCCCTACTGGTCACAATAGCGTAATTCTAAAGTGGTATTTTCTGATACTTCTTCTTTATAAATTCCTATAGAAAAAGCCATTTAGTAAAGAATGGTTTTAATAAAGACTCACTATTGCTGATTAAAGATAATTGTTACAGTTTTAAAATCATACCTGGATCACTGCTCCTGGTAGCTCTCCACCCCCTCTACTCAGGGCTGACAGGGGGATGAGCAGAAGAGCTCTCCAGCAGCAGCAATGTTTTACTACTGCAATAAAAGTAAACATAAGAGGTAGGAGTAATTTCTCCCAACTCCCTGAAAAGTATAATGGTCATATTTATAAACTTGTTTTGGGCCCTTTACTTGCACAGTGTTATGTGCAATACTATCTATTGCACATAATACTGTATTTTTCTATTTTGTGTTTCCCATTCCAAGTGATATTATGCATACCTCATAATCTCAAACTGCTAATAGACTATCATATATGTGCTTTTCATAGTAATTGCAATCAGATATGTTAATTTCATAAAGTTTTGTTTTCATCTGTCTCTGCAGGAACACTAACATGTAATGATTTCTTTAATTCTCTCTACCAGTGAAACTGCCAATGTCAGCACTGATGATGCACAAGCTAGAAACATGCCCTTATTATTAGGAGAGGCCTTGCAACCAGAAATGTGTGCCAAGAGCATGTTTCAATCTGTCATGAAGCTAGAAAACCCAAGGGATTAAACATTCTATGATATGTACTTATGCTGTAAGATTCCAAAAGCTTTATTTGTAAAATTACAAATTTAAATTAATACATGGTTCCTTTACTAACGGCCATACAACTGCAGATTAAAGTATTAATTGCCATGGCCAAGTCCTGCTTCTAATCTCTCTCCCAAAGCCACTGATAGACATGCTCCAATGGGCTCATTTGTATCTTTCCAGGAGCTGCAGTGAAAGTTTTTTTTTAACTTCATACAGGTATTCATATTTTTTAATTAGAAATAACACATCTAGGACACATTTGGGAATTCATGGAAGGTCACATCGATGCAGGGACACGTTAAAGGATAAGTACGCTGTAAAACAATGGTAAGTGTAGTTGGAAGCTGCAACTTTCAAAAAACAAATGGCTTTTTTCTAGGACCCTCCAGAGCCTACCTCTGGTTTTCCGCCCTCTGAGATTCCCTGGTTCCCACATCTTCATTAGTCTCAAAAGGTAATTCTCCTGCTTCTTAGTGCGCACTTGCACTCACCTCATGCACGCGATTGACGTTGATGCGTGCATGTACGGTTGTGTGTCGTCATCTCGCACGCAGCGAGCATGCACTGGGAAGAAAGAATTACTTTCTGTGACTAATAAACAGATAAACAGATGCAAGACGTCAGCAACTTTAAAGGACATGTCCACCCCCAAAACTAAAATTTAACCCACCACTGGCCCCACTGTGTAGTGTATAAAAATCCTTACCTTACACCTCTGCTCCAAATGGTTCTCTTCTGTGCCTGTTCAAAGTCCAAGAAAGTGCAGTGTAGGAGCATGTCAGTGAGTCATCCTGTCCCTGCGATTTTCCTACTTCAACAAGGTAGCTGACATGCACAGAGGAGCCCTCCCCTTCCCTTCCTCCTGCCCGAGCTAAATTTGCTAAACTGTGCCCTAGTGTTAAAGCATTTTGCTGTAGTGTAGGTCCCCCTATCCCACCCCCAACCACCAGATTCAATTGTCCCAAAGAGTATCAGAACGATACTTACAATCCTTCGTTCCCCCGGTGTTCAGTAAAGCCGGCAGATGCTTCCATGATTGGCTGCCTCTCAGCCAATCACAGATGTGGCTGCCAGTCCGGCCCCCTGCTTGCAGGTCCAGCAATGAGATATGTGCTTCGGGGAACAAAGGATTGTAAATATCGTTTTGATATTCTTTGGGACAATCAAACCTGGCGGTTGGGGGTGGGATAAGGGGCCCTACACTACAGAAAAAAAAAATTTAAGGGTGGAGATACCCTTTAAAGCACCAAAGGTAGGCTCTGGAGGGTGCTAGGGGGAAAAAAACATTATTTATTTGAAAGCTGCAGCTTCCAGCTAAACTTAACAACTTAACATTGTTTTACAGCGTACATATCCTTTAAAGCCACTAACTGATTCAAGATTGATTAGCATGGCTTTAACCCTTTGCTTGCAGCGGCTGTGCAAGTATTGCAGGAGATGCTTGTGTTTCCAAATTGTTAAACAGTCATAAGCACTAATGAAGTTAGGAAGGTACATCCAGACCAGCTGCAGCTCTGGGTAAATCTCTCATTTTGTATTGTATAACTTAAAAAAAAAATTAAATGTTTTTAAGTAAATCTTTTTCCCTTTAAAATGCATGTAAGAATATTTAATATTTAGGGGGATTGAAGGGCTAAAATGTATTTGTGTATTAAAAATGTACTGTACAGTCGTGTTTTGCAGCAGTTATTGGGTATGAATGAAATCAAACTTATGAATGTTTTCCTAATAGTTAACATGCAAATTTAATAAATCCAATGGCACTGATGACAATTGCTATACAACATAACTTAGCACCATTTATACAAATAGAATTTACATTATATTCCTGGCTCTTGTATTTTATATATAATAGTGATACAATAATGATAAACCTCTGCAACTTCCGGGGATTTAGAAGATGCAAAAGGCTGCCAAATCTATGAGACTTGTCTGTACTTTTATCCTGTGTCTGTTTTTATAATGTCTTTTATCCATTGGCTGATGAATGAGTTGTTATTAGTGGAGGCCTCTCTAAAAAGCTTCGATGCCCTTTTTAAGTTCATAATAAAGATCAATAAACTTTTAATACAATTAATCTTGTCGAAACTGACAGCTAAAAAAATCTGGCCTTGCTACTAATTTACTAATTCTCCCCCTTATAGTTTATTGCATGAAAAAATAAAAACAGCTGCTCCGCGAAAAGGAATTCGTCCATGTAGGTTTTCTGTTGCTAAGCAATATCACATTCTGTTTTAGAAAAACACTTTGGATCAAAACAATTTTGGATTTATTGTCTTCTCGTGTAAACAAATTGTCATTAACAAAAGAACAAAGGAATATTAAAAATATTAAATATTAAAAAATATTTTTTTTAAAAACTGATAGAAACATTCAACAAAATGTTCTATTCCTTATATAGTGCACATTTTATATTTCCTTCTCACATCATAAGCATGCCCTACAAGTGAATTATTAATTGAATATATGTTGTGGTATGGCATTGTAGAGTGATGCCCAACTACTTAAACATACTCATGTGGGAAAGTGAAATGAAAAAATAATGTGTGGTACATTATGGAATGTTAGATTCTATGTGTCAGTTAGATTTACATTTCCCACTATGCCTGTAATGATTTGTAGCATTGTAGACACTTTACATTAATTTTTATGAGTACAACTCTTTAACTATTTAGTTTGTTGTAATTTATAGAAACATGGGGGAAGCAGAAATATAAAATGAATTCCTTTTCAGCAATTCTGTGTTCTGCATCACACTGTGCAATCAATTATGAGACTGAATTGGCTGTAGTTTCTCATTCAGCACTATTGGGGAGATTCAATAAAAGTTCTTTTCATTGAAAATGGTGCTAATTTTGCCCCAACCAATCAGATGTTATTTAACATTTGAAAGCTAACATCTGATTGGTTGGGGCAAAATTAGCACCATTTTTAATGATCAGAACTTTTATAAAATAACCCTATATATATATATATTTGCTATACACACTGTGCATTTATATATACAGGATATATAGATAGATAGATTATTTCAAGTTCAGAAAAAAAATCCCCTTCTCAGACCTTTATCATGCCATAAATCAGTGAATGCACACACTAAACTAATATAGCCTAACCCCCTCCTTGTTACATCATAACCAAACTAGTGTTAATAATTAAAGTGGTGTACGGATATGGTACTTTTCTACTATTCCATGCACTTTTGTGTATCCATGGTGTATGTGTTTTACACGGAGGTAGCTCTATATACATACCTCTGTGATTTATTATACCACTTTATGTGGTTAGCTTTTATTTTTCACTTTCTTATTTTTTTCTTTTGTTCTTTTCTTTCTTTTAGTCTTTCTTACCCTTTTGGTATAATTCTGTTGCCTCCCCCCTCATACACACACCTGTAATTCAGGTGTGATTATCTATGATTGAACTAATAGTGGGAGGATTTTAGCTGTGTGTATATGTGTGTATATATATATATACCTTGCTTGGGAGGGACCACCCAGCCTCTGAGGAAGTGGGTTTGGCCCACGAAACGCGTCAGGCGGGTGGACCTGGAGTCATTATCTGCCCTGTGATGTCTGTCTTTGGAGAAT
This sequence comes from Hymenochirus boettgeri, assembly GCA_019447015.1. Lineage (NCBI taxonomy): Eukaryota > Metazoa > Chordata > Amphibia > Anura > Pipidae > Hymenochirus > Hymenochirus boettgeri. Next base: position 212,099,103 of record CM033473.1, on the reverse strand, counting down.
ATATGTGAATAAATAATGGATTTTTACACCTCAACCTCGTGAGTAGCATCCTTCCTCCTTTATTCTTTTGACAATTAGTACCTACAGCTGGGAGGTATCCTGCATGGAAGTGATACGCACCACGAGGCAAGTCGGATAATTATACGAGTGCTGCCCCTTTCTTTCCCTTTGAATACGTTTATCAATAATTAAAGTGCCAAGTACTTAATACAATTTCTCCTTTAAACATATACTTGCCTTTAATTAAAGTGCAAAATTTAAAGTGCAAATATTAACATATACTGTAAAGTGCAACCTCATATATACCCTGCTCACTTTTTAATGTGCTCATTTTCTAAAGTTCTACACAAAGTGTTTATGTACTGTACGACAATTTTTTTCTCCAATATAATGAAATAAAAAGTGTATATATTAAAAAGTGTATATTAAAATATAATTATTCTTTTATAAACAATACACCTATTAACCCAGTTTAAAAGTTAGTTTTAACCAATTAACTTCCTATTTTCTATATATAATTCAAGTAGACAGTAGTCATATTGTATACAATTCTACTTATAGACCTCTAAATTATACTGCAGAAACAATTGCAGTATGGCTAGAGATGAAAAGGTACTAAATACAAACTATACTTTCATCTATTATCCAAAAAACATTTAAACAAACATTGTTCATTAAGACCATATGGTTTGACAGTGTTAAGGGTCGTAATCAAGAAGACTTCCCACTGTAAGAGAAGCTTCAATCTGTCTCCACCCCTATATGGGGCTGGCATATGATCTATAGCAATACATTGTAAATCAGCAATAGTATGGCCTTTTCCCCCAAAAAAATTTGCTAACCGGTTCTGCTTATCTCTTACCTCTATAGGCTGGACTGATATCAGACCTATGGTTGTGCATCCTAGTCTTTAACATGAGGTCTGTTTTCCCTACATAGGGAAACTTACTGTACATGGACACATTAGTAAATATATTACAAAAGTAGTGGCACAAGTAATAAAATGGCGGATATAAAAAAAAATATTTATGTGGATGCTGAATGGAAGTATTAGTTATCATATTCTTACATGGGGTAGTTTTTACATTTATAACATCCAATCGGTTTCTTCCGTAACAAAGATATTTCTTTCCTTTAACAGTTTATGGGATCAGTGTTCACCAATAGGTCTTTTAAGTTCTTCCCCCTTTTAAAGCCTTCAGTAGGTTTCAATGGGAGCTTTTGCTTCAGTTTACAATCTGATCTTAGAATATTCCAATAGGTTATCAGACTTTGCTGTATGGTCTTTTTTTTACATGTAACTAAATCCTCCCTTGAAACCAAGACTCTATCCCTTTATCTAGTTAGAAATACATCCACGGGATAACCCCTTTCTAAAAAACATTTCCTCATTTCCTCCAGTTGTTGTTAGCCTCTTTCTGGTTCTGAATTGTTCCTAATGACCCTGCAAAACTGCAAAACAATCTTTTGAGGGCATGTGGGTGATGGCTTTGGAAGTGCAATAAGGTGTTGCGATCTATTTCCTTATGGTATAGTGTATATTGAAGTGTTGGTGAGAATTTAGTTATAGATAGATAAGCTATAGTTCTGCCACAAACTGCTTTTTCAATCCAATATGTTTTAGCTATATTTAGCCAAGTAATATTCCAAAAAAGTATATAAAATATTACATTCAGGTTAGAAAGTGCTAGGCAAGATTTATTATCATTGTTGCTACTACTGCTTATACTGGAAATTAATGTTATTTACACAGGAGATGCTCTACTCTATTCAAAAATATTGCAATTTATGTGACTGCCATGGGCACGAAATATGCTCCAGCTTATACCATCTTATTTCTGGGGTGTTGGGATAGGGAATATATTTTTTCCCCTCCCCCACCCTCTCAGATATGGCAGCCCTCTGGAACAAGTATAAAGATGATGCCTTCTTTATGTGGAAAGGGACTAAACAGGCTTTGCTAGAATGGATTATTCTTTTAAACTTTACATGACACAATAAGAATTGATGTAAGACACAAGAATTTTAGAGCCTCATTTACCCAGAGCCACAAATGTCAAAATGCAAATTTAATATCATATTAGCACTTGTGAGTAAATCTCAAAATGGATGGATGGAGTTAGGTGTAATGGTTCTGTGTTTTTTTGATATATAAACAAAGAAATATAGACACCCAGACAGCAAATATTCAAATGGATTCAAGAGGCTCAGAACTGTGTGTAGGGGGTTCACCACTCTTCCAGCAAAATTATAAAGCAAATCAAAACTGGATTCACACAAGAGCCAATGAGCAATTGCACCTGAGGAAAGACCACACTGGTCTGAAACATGTAGTGCTGTTTTCTAAAATAAATAACTGCGAGCACCGCTCGTTGGCTTTTATTTATTGTTTTCCCATTTCCACATTGTACTTATAATAAAAGGATTTTATTTATACATATTGTCACGAATGTGAGCACCATGTAAACTTCCATAGGCAAGGTGTATGATAGCAACATTAATTTTAAAATTATTCTACTTTATTGGTAGTGTCAACCAATATGGCAGCTCCCACGTAGCCCATTGTCAGGCAGTAAAAATGTTAACCTCTGCCTGACTATTTGTAAAGATTGACCTCTCTTCCCCTTGTTTGTTTTTTCAACCCAGCTTGATATTTGTTCACTGTCTAGTTCAAAGGGGCATGGTGTGAAGTCATTATAAGCAAAGACCTCTATAGACGGGTAGGCATGATAACAGCAGGAGGTCTGCTGGTTCAGAACAGAGCTAAAACCAAATGTCAATTCAAAGGCAATTTATATTTCTTAATAATTCAGGATAAACAATTATGTAATATTTTCACCGTTTTTACTGCAATTAAAGGCACATCTATAGATACCTTGCAAAAGATGATATCCAGAGGTAAACTTAAGCTATTTTACTTCTCATTCATACAAACTCCAATATATGTCATGTTTGGGATCCTTTTATTGTTTAAAATTAGTGAATGACAACCATGTTAATATTTTGAATGTGACAGGTACAGTACTCACAGTATATACTAGAGGAAAAATAGAAATTTAAATTTCCCTCCAAAAAACGGGTTACACCTTTCAGAGCAGAACCAAGACCACCCTCTGGAGACCAGGCCGCTCCCATTTTCAGGAGAAAGGATAAACTGGGATAGTGGACTCATCCCATCAGTTCGTCATAACATTAACCTAAGGAATATCTAGTCAATCAGACTGACCATATTTTAGCTTCCATCGCGAAACATCATTTTGGACTCTGTCATTCTCTCCCATATTGGACTAACAAGTTTCCTGGACTGAACTCATGAATGTGGTGGCAGCCTATCGTATAGGCATTGAAAAATATTAAGTGTGTGCTATATAGTTTTGTTCACTTCCCCTCCTTGTCCGTCCTTTTTAATGGACTTTGTGGTATATATTCTTACCCATATGCTCCTCCTTTGTATAATAATTTAGTTTAATATATGTTGTTACTATGTTGATACATAAAGATTAGTGATGCTATGCCCCACTTCCTCTATTTTGCAATTCATGTGTTAAGCCATTCAATCTATTTAACTAAATTTCTATAATTGTTATGCCAAAAAATGAAACAGATGGCACTTAAAGGACATGCTCATTCCTTTTAAACATAGACTTATATTTATAAAGGATCGATATTTATGGCATTTTGCTAAACAATGTTAATTATTATTAATAATACCATATGAAGCAGATGTGGAAATGGCTGGTTCATTGAATAGCTTTTAAAGTGGGCTGGAAAAGTTTCTAAAATTTAAAAATGTTGAGAATTACTGGTATTAATTCATATACTGTAGTTCTGGTTGATTCAGGGATACTTTCCAGTTGCCATTTTTCAGAAAATAAAAATTTTTTCCCCCTTTCATGTGATTTTTTTATTGCCTCCCTCTGAATTAACTGTTAAGTAAGGCGCATGAGTAGCGATAGGATCCGGGTCCGACTCGGACCCAGATCCGACATGGAACCCCTCGGTTCTGAAATCCAAATGATCCATCTGAATCTGGACGGATCGTCCGGATTTCAGGACCTCAGAAGACATTTTTGGGGTTAATACGATCAGAGACCATTTTCGAGTTTCCGGTCATATTTTCGTAAATAGCCTCGAACATTCAAAAATCTTTGAAAATACGATCGGAAACTCGAAAATGGTCTCCGATTGGATTTTTCGATAATTTTCAAACATTCAAGGCTATAAATAATTAAAAATTTCTTTCCGGTTTCAGATTTTCAGATCTTCAGGATTTTCCCGAGATCCAGGAATCCGAAATCAGAACGAAACTAGTGAGTTTCAGCCATCTCTAGCCTTAATAAACCCATAGCTTGTGTAAAAGATGTGTGTTTAAATTTATAATAATCTCTTGACAGTTGACATCATTTAAACTTTTGACTACTGGGATGCTTTGTACTAACCATCTGATTGCTAAAGAGCAGACTCGTATTAGCCAGTTCTATATGTAGCCTTACTTTATGTGTTGGTGTGTTTGGCGTATGACTGTGTGACTTTCAAAGTGGATTATAAGCAAAAGAATCCTATTTAATGGGTAAAGCAGAGCCTAAATAATTGTTAGCATATGAGGATCCTTGTGCTGGGATTGCATAAACTGTTTTCATCCTCCTTACTGAGAGTTTAGAAAACCCCTATATGTTAATGCATATATTATTAATATTTTATACAACATATAATAATTTCACTCACAACATATTAGATGCAACTTTGAAGTAGCATTAGAGCATCAAAAAATGACTCATATTGGATCTAAGTTACATCTATCATGCCTACTGGTTTGTATTTAATTAACATATTTTATGTGGGCTAGCAATTAGAGTTAGCAAGAACACATTAAAAAATACTGATGCAACTACTATATTCTTATTATCCATTCTAACATTTAACTGTAAATTAAATTTCTTATGTCCCTATTGCCGTGCAGTGACAGCTTTTACACATTCAATCACTTGGAAAAACAAACTTTTTAACTATCATCTTATTTAGTATTATCTTTATATCCTTGACATCCTATTAGGCCTTCCTTATAGAGATGGGATCCGGGTCTGATTCGAACCTGGATCTGACACGGAACCCCTCGGTTCCGAAATCTGAATGTTCCATCCGAAACCAGGTGGATTGTTTAGCGTTCGGGACTTTCGGGACTTCGGAGCGCATTCTCCATGATTATCCTTGAAAATTGCCTTGAACGTTCGATAATCCCCGAAAGTAGTTTGCGATCATATTTTCAAGGAATAGTGAATGTTCGAGCCTATTTGTGAGCATTATCAAAAATAGTCTTGAAAGTTCAATAATCATCGAAAATGCACTCCAAAGTCCCAAAAGTACATTCCGTTTTTGGATCTTCGGGATTTTCCTGAGATCCATGAATATGAAAACGGAACGGATCTTACCAGTTTCGCCCATCTCTACTTCCTAATGAATGCACCAGCTAAAAACTCAGGGCTCCCATTTATTCAAAAATATATATTTATTAAATATATATATATAATATATATTTAGAATCTGGAAATCTGCTTTCAAGCCCATTTCAGTAGTCAGTGAGTCAGAATTAATGGCAAACTTGTGTTTAAAATGGTTTTTAATTTTGCATAATACTTGTAAACATATTATTCTGCTGGGAAAACATTTCATGGATATCAGCAAAATGCTTTATCATTTAAAGGGAAACTAAAGTCTCCAGATCACATTGTCTCAACAGACAGAGTACATTCATATATGCAACAAGCTGTGTCTCACCTTTCATTTTGCTGTGGCTGCTAGGTATTTAATTAAACTAGCCTGAGTACTCAGATGATATAATCCTTTGCTTTTCATACAAAAAAGAAAAGTAATCTTTGCAGCGCTTCTTATCTAGCATGGAAGTAAGAAACAGAATATTAACATTTTAGAAAATATTAAAAGGAAGTCTGAGGAATTGAACCTGCAACCTTATGTATTCTGTCTTGCTAAAAGCAGAGCTTTTACCCCTAACCCAACATGGAAACAAAAAATAAAATAAGTCTGGGGGTTTGAAGCTGTTATCTTGGGGGTGTGTGCTTCTAACCTAACCTAAATAAGTTCTATAGCAGCACAGTACATTCAAGGTAAACAGGTACATTTAGAGGTTTTATCTTTTACTAGAAACAGAATTTAAAAAATGTTAGTAGAATCAGCTGACTTTTTTGTATTACCCCAGGAAGGCTGTATGCAATTCACATTGGCTGACTTATAAACTAGAGGGTAGCAAGCAACTTTCAAAGTCTTATCAGACACTTCCATATTGGTGTAAAGACATTTGTATAGAAAAGACTCTGTGCATATTGACAGTGAATAATGGGGGTAGGGCTCTATAAATACTACATGGGCTGTGAGTTGTTCTGGCAACAACAGGGAAGCCTTCTTAGTTACAAAATCTATTACTTACATGTACTAAATGCCACTGTATCCTGGAGTTCAAGAGTAGAGATGGCCGAAACTGCTAAAATCCGTTCCGCCTGTGGATTCGTGGATTTTCGAAAAAATTGGAAAATTCAAAAAATGTGCGTAAAAACCCATTAAAGTCAATGGGAGAAAAAAATCCGCACAGATCCGCCTAAATATAAGGTAAAACAGCAATGGTAACTTTGTGTACATGGCTGTGGGTCCTGGGAAATTGTCTGGGAACACGTACATATACCCAGAACTAAAAAAAAAACAAATTTTCCTCATGATTGCATGATTTTTCAAGCTTCCGCATTCTATTTTTGAGCCGCGTTCGAGAATTTTCGAATTTTCTTATAATTTTCGTGTTTTCAAGGAATTTTCGAGTTTCCAAGGATTTTGTGAAAATGTTGCAAAAAATGATACAGTAACTTACTGTAAATGGCTCTGGGACCTCAGAAATGGTCTGGGGAACAGACAAATCTGATTGTAACCAATTCTGATTGAAAAAGAATCTTATTGGTTAGTTTACCAATCAGATTCTTTCTAAAATAATTTTAATGTATCCAATCAGAATTGCTTACAAATAAAGGTGAAGTTTTAAAACCCTAAAGCTTGAAGCCTGTTATTTGCAGTGTATATGTTTTCAAGGACATGCTGAAAGGCCGCTGACGTGGAGCTCCGCTAACGGAGGGGGTAGGTGACCACTCCTCTATTTTCTGTATAGGAGTGCTAAAGTCTGGGAACATGAATTTGAACGTTCGATAATTATCGAACGTTCAAATTTGTGTGTTCAAGTTTGGGTCTAGTCCATCTCTAGTCATGAACTGTACTTCTTCAGAAATCCTGCGCTTGCCCCTGGATTTAGAGCATTCCAATGGGGAAAAGTTATGTACAGTGCTAGAAGTGCACTATAATGGAGGGGCTACATAGCACTGGCTGGCGTGTCATTTTGACATCCATACCCCTGTCTTAGTCCTCCATAATTGGTTTGTTAATTAGCGAACGTTCAGTGTTTATTTACTGCCGCGGTTGTACATTATCGATAATGCACTGTATCGCTAAAGTGCAATACTGTGTGTTTTTAAATAGGGCCAGTAGACCTCTAAAAAGCCCAACACTAAATTTGTCCAAAAAACGTATGGGGGGGGGGGGTTAGTCCTCAAAAGGACTTTAGGGTCCCAAATTGTGTAAATACATTAGTAGTTAACAACAAGTGCTAATCCACCACACTAAAATTCACACACAGTAAGCTTCAAAAGCATGGAAAAAACTATATAACTCCTACACTGTCAGGTCTCCACTAAACTCACTTTAACACACTGACAAAGTGGCACCTGTCTAGCTGCCTTTTATACCCAGGGGGTTAGCACGGGTAAAACCAGCTGTCATTGATGAATTTGATACATGAAAATCTTCGAAGATGTTCAAAGTGGGTTCGGAAAATCTGCAGATTGGCAGATCTCAGAGATCTACCATGGAACTAGGTTTGGTTCCACATCTCTAGTTAGTATGCCAATCAGAATTGGTTACAATAAGATTAGAATCTAATTGTAACCAATTCTGACGGGAAAAGAATGTGATTGGTTGGTATACCAATCAGATTCTTTCTGAAAATTCTGATTGTAAATAATCAGAATAGGATTCTTTTAGAAAGTTCCCCAGACCATTTCCCAGGGGCCTTTACAGCAAGTTACTATATCATTTTTGCCAAATTTTCGAAAATTCTTTAAAAATGTGAAATTTTTAGAATATTCGAAATTGCCCGCAGTTTGGAAAAAATTTGGAAAGCGGAATTCCGGAAAATCCGCGAGATCCGCAATTTGCGAATCTCGGATATCCACCGCGGATCCGTTTTCGGATCCGCAAACTGACCATCTCTAGTGGATGGGCTTAGGCACCCGTGAGTGGGCGGGGCTTGGGCACCTGTGAGTGGGCGGGGCTTGGGCACCCATGATTGGGCGGGGCCACATGGGGCTGTAAGGGAATGGGCCTTCAACTGGAGGGACCATGAGGTCTAAAAGTGGGCTGCAAAGGGGAGGAAACACAGGGCAGATTGAATGACAGGTTTCTGAGCAGGAAGTGCAGGGGAACTGGTAATGCTGCTGCCATACCACACACAAAAATGTAAATATCTTCAAAACTATGTAAAATAAACAATGGAAATAAATTGGAAAAATTCTCAGGAGAGCAATTCCTATCAATTTACATAAAGTCATTTTTGGACAACAGTTCCTCTTTAAAAGTGACAGTTGTAAAATGACAGTTGAAAGTGACAGTTGGAAAATGACAGTTGGAAAGTGACAGTTGGAAAATGACAGCTGGAAAATGACAGTGGAAAGTGATGGTTGGAAAATGACAGCACCCACGAGTGGGCGGGGCTTAGGCACCCGTGAGTGGACGGGACCACAGCACCCACGAGTGGGCGGGGCCACAGCACCCGTGAGTGGGCGGGGCCACAGCACCCGTGAGTGGGCGGGGCCACATGGGGCTGTAAGGGAATGGGCCAAGGGTGGCCTGCAACTGGAGGGACCATGAGGTCCATGAGTGGGCTGCAAAGGGGAGGAGACACAGGGCAGATTGACTGAAAGGTTTCAGAGCAGGAGACCTGGTAATGCTGCTGCCATATCACACACAAAAATGTAAATATCTTCAAAACAATGTAAAATAAACAATGGGAAAAAATGCACCTGTGAGCGGGTGGGGCTTAGGCACACATGAGTGGGCGGGGCCACATGGGGCTGTAAGGGAATGCAACTGGAGGGACCATGAGATCCATGAGTGGGCTGCAAAGGGAAGGAGACACAGGGCAGATTGACTGACAGGTTTCAGAGCAGGAAGTGCAGGGGACCTGGTAATGCTACAGCCATATCACACACAAAAATGTAAATATCTTCAAATGTAAAATAAACAAAAACTCTCAGGAGAGCAATTCGTATCAATTTACCTAAAGTCATTTTTGGACCAGAGTTCCTCTTTGAAAGTGACAGTTGTAAAATGACAGTTGAAAGTTGTAAAATGACAGTTGGAAAGTGACAGTTGGAAAGTGACAGTTGGAAAATGACATTTGGAAAATCACAGTTGGAAAGTGACAGTTGGAAAATGACAGTTGAAAGTGACAGTTGGAAAGTGACAGTTGTAAAATGACAGTTGGAAAATGACAGTTGAAAGTGACAGTTGGAAAGTGACAGTTGTAAAATGACAGTTGGAAAATGACAGTTGAAAGTGACAGTTGGAAATTGACAGTTGGAAAATGAAAGTTAAAAGTGACAGTTGGAAAATGACAGTTGAAAATGACAGTTGAAAGTGACAGTTGGAAAATGACAGTTGGAAAATGACAGTTGGAAAATGACAGTTGAAAGTGACAGTTGGAAAATGACAGTTGGAAAATGACAGTTGGAAGTGACAGTTGGAAAATGACAGTTGGAAAATGAAAGTTGGAAAATGAAAGTTGGAAAATGACAGTTGGAAAATGACAGTTGGAAAATGACAGTTGGAAAATGACAGTTGGAAAATGACAGTGGAAAGTGACAGTTGGAAAATGACAGCCCCTGTGAGTGGGTGGGGCTTAGGCACCCGCCAGTGGGCGGTAGAGATGGCCGAAACTGCTAAAATCCGTTCCGTCTGTGGATTCGCGGATTTTCTAAAAAATTTGAAAATCCGAAAAACTCTCTTCTGACTACTGCAATGCCTATCAATCCTATTATGTCTTATCAGAAACTTAAATCTACCCTGTGCCACACTACTACCTGGCTTTTCATTGACAGCCGGAAAAAGTGACAGTTGGAAAATGACAGTTAAAAGCTACAGTTGGAAAATGACAGTTGAAAGTGACAGTTGGAAAGGGACAGTTGAAAGTGACAGTTGGAAAGTGACAGTTGGAAAGTGACAGTTGAAAGTGACAGTTGGAAAAGGACAGTTGAAAGTGACAGTTGGAAAGTGGCAGTTGGAAAGTGACAGTTGGAAAGTAACAGTTGAAAGTGACAGTTGGAAAGTGACAGTTTAAAGTGACAGTTAAAAGTGACAGTTGGAAAATGACAATTAAAAGTGACAGTTGGAAAATGACAGTTGAAAGTGACAGTTGGAAAATGACAGTTGAAAGTGACAGTTGGAAAATGACAGTTGGAAAATGACAGTTGGAAAATGACA